>JACEIK010001221.1:159678-291331 GCA_018107945.1 Datura stramonium
CTATACACTTAGAATTATTTTTCTTGGCCTATGTGTAGTATTCTCCTCCTTCACTTAGTATATGAATGAATTTTTTTTGTGTTATTATCACCTTATGTGAACCATCTCATTCCAGACTTCTGTTTCCAATATTCATGTTCTATATTCGTGTATCTCTTCAATTCAACTTTTGCATTGTTCAGTTGCATTATATTGTTTTCTATAGGTGAAATTTCCACTTGGGTTTCCTTCACTTTTATAGTATCCTCCAAAGTGGAAATTTGGTCAAAGATGTTTCCATAATTCAGTTTACTCGAGCTTGCCAAAGCCTGCTTCACTCTCTTAGCCTTGGCCTTATACACCAGAAATGGATTACCAAAAAATATGTACATTAATTCTCTTCCACTACTTTCCTAAATTGACTATGTTTTACCTAAAGATTTAGAAACTTGAAAGGCTTCATTATCTGATTTTCATTTGTATTACATATAACATGTAATGGAGCATGTCATATCCTTGTCTTATCAAATGATGCACTTCACTAGATGGCAGTATGTCTAAAAGTTCATGATTCCGAAGAACTCTGTCCAATCTTTTAAATATACATCCTCTTCTATTCTACCATTCCACCATGTAAATTTGTTGCTTGTGATTTTCAATTCCATTAATGCATAATACTTAAGCATTGGGAAAAGTCTATTGCTTCTCCTTGGGTGAGTGGTAGTCCTCCTTGTTTTTTCTCCTCATTCAAAATAAATTGAAGTCCCCCCCAACAATCCATGGGCTTTGGATACTTTCTGACAATTCTTCCATGTTCACCCATAGTTCCAGTCTCTCTACCACTAAGCATCTTGCATACATAGTAGTCATCAAAATATTGATATTCCCTATCTTAAATCTCACTGTTATTTGCTGCATTATGCCTGATATTACTTATCCATCCTATTTTTCTCTCAAAATACTCAAATATTTGAGGAATAATTTTCTACTCCATATTGTGCTCCTAGTCTTCTTCTATATTGATCTAACTCTCCAAGACCTTGAAATGGTTCCATTAGAGCTATCACTTAGTATTGATGTCTTCTATTCAAGTCTATTAACCTCTCAAATGAGTTTTGAGAATTAACAAATTAGATATTCCAAAATAATATCTTACCAATCATTGATCAGAATTGGTAGTCTTATTCTTACTTCTCCTTGTTTAAACCTGTAAAGGGGGATATTCTATCCTTTGTTCTTCTTCACTCCTGCCTTCATCACAGCCCCATGCCTCGGGGATAGATTCCCTATCTGTATAACATTGTTGATGTTGGGTTCCATGTGTTCATCTTCATCATGATCTTGCAGTTGTTGCCGCTGTCTTTCATTCAACTCTTGTATGTCTGACACTTAACTTCCCCTTTCTTCATGAACTATGATGCTGAGAGGATTTGGTGAGTTTTCTTTCTATTCTGTACACTCCTTCTGCTCTTCTTTTCCTGGAATCCATATCACCAATTCAATATTCTCCACTTCTTTTCTTTTACTCTGAATGAATTGTTGTTGTACCTCTGAATGCTATCTTTTTTCCACTCCTCCTCTTTCCTTGTGGGTTTCATTATTTTCTTTTCCTCCTTGTTGCTTCTTTCTATTCTGTTCTTCCTTTTGATTATGATTTCCCCCTCTATCTTATCCTGTTGTTTCTCCTTTAATACATCAAATTTATTTGTTGTATTGATAATAATATATGATGTTGGGCATATTCTTATGCCCATTTTCCATACTTTTATCATGTTTTGAGATGATTATCCTTATGAAATTCATGATTTCATGAATGCGTATATGAAATGAGCTAACAAATATTTTTAGATGACTTTAGTGAGTAATACATGGAAAAATACTCAAAAATGGTGCAAGGTGTGAAGAAACAAGAATTTGAGGAAAATTTGGCCTGGTGAGATAGCTGGAGTGGTGAGCCAAAGCCTATACTTCATAGAAATTATGCTTAGGTTAGTGCTATGACTGGCGTGGAGCGCCAAACCTCAAGCTTCAAAAGAATTTTTTTATCAACACCTTGACGAAATGAGAGAAGTGGCGCGCTAGAGAGTTTCGAGCTTGGGAAAATTTTCTAGCACTCTGATGTATTGACATAAGTGGAGCTCCAAGTCTAGAGATGTATAATTTTAACTAACACCTTGGCGAGATAGGATAAGTGGTGCCCCAGAAGCCAAACTTTATAAGGATTTCAAGCCAAGTCTGGCGAGATGGATAGAATGGCGCGACAGGGCCTGTCCAAGATGGATTTTTCTAAGTCCGAAAGCTGAATTACTTAAGGAAAAGGGTCATTTTTTACCACGAGGAATCAACCAATTAATCGATTATTATACGTAGTATTTAGGGGAGAGATAAGAAGTTCATTTTATTCTTAGGTTTTTCTTCTTTACTTTTATCTTTGTTAATTCAAATGATGATTTCTTTGATTTTTCACTTGAACATAAGTGGCTAAACTCATTTTCTAGGGTTTTGGCCATGGCTTGATGGTTGTAGTTTGAATATTCATTTATTCTTGACGTTAATTCTTCTTTTCAAAATTATTTATGCTTATTTGATTTCAT
Organism: Datura stramonium; assembly: GCA_018107945.1. Classification (NCBI taxonomy): domain Eukaryota; kingdom Viridiplantae; phylum Streptophyta; class Magnoliopsida; order Solanales; family Solanaceae; genus Datura; species Datura stramonium. The sequence goes on from JACEIK010001221.1 coordinate 162,252, forward strand.
GCTTATTCATTAGACTGATCATCTTTTGAATATTATCTGTTGGCTCGTTGGTTGAACTCGGGAGAGGGAACTAATGATAGTTAAAAGAAGTATAGATTAGGTTTCAATATCTTGTTCAAAAGTTCAAGAGTTAATTTTTTTGTTGAGGATAGTGATTGATCGCGGGCAAAATAGCATGCCCGAGTGACGCTTTACAACTTAAATTAGTTTTGTTTATCTAAGTTATTTTATACATTTTCATGTAATTTTATATAAATGTGAAGATATGTGCTAACCAACATGATTAGCCTTTGTTAGCCTTGTTTTGTGGCTTGATGACTGGGAGGAACTAATCCGTGAGTTGGTGAAGTAGAGGCTTGGAATTAGAATTAAAACGCGAACGCCGGCAAGGAGGAGGCACAAAACAACCCACTGCGCGTCGGCAACGTGTCACGGCGTGCAGGATGCAAAAATAGCCCACCTGCACATTGGCAAACGTGCCACAGCAGGCAGGCTGCGCGACATAGAGGTGCCAACGTGCTGCCCAAGCAGCGTGACACGCTGCCAACGTGGCAAGGTGCTGCCGAGGGTCTATTTTCGAGTGATTTCCAGAGAGTTGCTACCTCCGTGTCACGGAGGCAATGCTCGCGATACACTCAGACACGGAGCCGTTCCACGACAGGCTAAATTAAGAACGTTCTCCATTTACTATAAATAGGACCCTTAGCTCCTAATTCCAATTTGTCACGATTTTATTCTGAAAACTACTCAGGAGAGAAGGGAGAAGTGGGAGAACTCCATCTAGGGTTTGGCAAATTCCCTTCTCATCTACCAAATTCTGTAAGTATGTAGTGTAATAGTAGTGTAGTAGTAGAGTAGTGTAGTTTAATATTAACATGAATGGCTAGAACCCTTCCTAGGCTGAAGACATGAATTATGATTGTAATGGCGATATTGTTTTGGAATTAAGTTATTGATTGTTGTTATTCGCTTCTGTATTCTGATTATTGCTGTTTTTATGATTGATCACCATGAAAACATATTTGTTAGCTTGGGTAATAGCTTGAGAAAGCATTGCCTAGGTCAGGACATGAGAATGTGAGGAGCATGTTTGTATCTAGCGATATAATCTTGTGTTCAGGATAGAAATATACCTAACACCTTGTTTGGTTGATAAACGGGGGTTATGAAAGACCAACTTAGGATGTCACATCACCACTCAACAAAGTAGTTGTGAGGCTAAGTTAAAGTTAAATGGTTAGACGCACGAAAGTCCCTAATCGTTTCCCGTAAACCACAACATAATTGATTGCCCGCGACTAGAAATTAGCATCCTCGCCCACAATGATGCAGTGAGGCCAGATTACGTGTTTAGAGGCCTGAAAGACCGTAAACATGCAATTCCAGTTATGTGAAATAACAATTGATAGTTCAATGCTTAATCCATTGCAAAACGTAGTATCGCATGATTATTCGGTTTTAACTCTATGTTGCTCCTAGAGTAATTTCAGAATCTGTTGACCAAACCTAGACTTAATTATTCTCCATCAAAGGTCTATAACCAACACTTTAGGTATAGAAAATCACACTAGAAATGGTAGTTAGAGGAATGGGTCCAGTCCATGTGGGTTCGACATTCAAGTTCTTAAAAAGAGCCACTATATTACTTGCACGAATCTGTACACTTGCGGACGCGCTCTATACGGAAAGTATCGTCATGTTTTTGGCGCTGTTGCCGGGACTCGGTGAAGTTTTGATAATTTATCTATTTTTGTGTGATTTTTGAATTTCCTTAAGTGTTGAGAAACTTGGTCTTAGTATGATCATTTGCAGGTGACAGGTTGTCCTGCCGAGCTGGCTAGAAATAGAGAGTCAGGAACCGTTGATTGAACCTGAACGTCAAATCCAATTGCGAAGGAGAGTAGCTCTAGAGCAAAAGCTGAAGAGACTTCAAGAAAAGGTAATAACAACAACCAGCCCGCGGGGCAAACACAGTTGTCATCTTGAAGCAATGGCAGCAAGACCAGTTCGCGAAGTGGCAATCCCACTAGCGACGAATGTGACCTCTAGTATCCGTAAAACCGAGCCTGGAGGGAACTTGAGCTTAAACAGAACATGGTGTAGCTGTTAAATTCTAGTGGCCAGTTCACTAGAATGGCACATGAGGACCCGCAACAAGACTTAATGTGTAGCTTTTTTAGAGATTAGTGACACGTTTGTCCCCACCGGCGTGTCCTCAGATTATGTCCGATTGACCCTCTTCCCATTTTCATTGTTGGGATAGGCGAAAAAGTGGCTGAAGGCTAAGCCACCGAACTCCATAACTTCATGGAATGACTTGGCTAGGAAGTTCCTTATCAGATTCTTTCCTTCTGGTGCTAAAACTGCCAAGTTGAGAAGTGAAATACCCAGTTTCAAGCAGAAGCCTGATGAGAACTTATATATGGCTTGGGAAAGATTCAAGTCATTGTTGAGAGACCGTCCTCATCACCAGAAATCAAATGAAGTGCTGGCCTGACATTTTGTAGAAAGTCTAGACCCACACACAAAAATATTACTAGACTCGCAGCGGTGGGCAAGACTTGGAGAAGACATACGATGAGCGTAATATCTTTGTTGAACAGAATTGCACAAGGAAATCTAGAGTGGCATAGTGAGTCATCAAGAGGGCAGAAGATCAGGTTGATACAGATGGTGTGAATGCCTTGGCAGCACAGTTAGCATCATTTTAGCATCAAATTATGACTCAGATCAATAAACTGAGTATGAACCAACACCAAGGCCAGGTTAATGCAGTTCAGCAAGCTCCTAGTTGGTGTGAAATTTGTGGTAGTAATGGGCACAATGCAGAATCTTGTGGAGCCAATCCGGAATCCGTCAATTTTGTTGGGAATGCAAAGGAATTGTGAATTTTGGAAACAACTCCCACAGAAATTGGCAGGGCCACCTGAATTTTTCTTGGGGTGGAACCAAAGCAGAATTATATGCAACTCAACAACAGCAAGAATAAATTAATAGGTAGATTGAGGGCATAGTAGCAGCCGCATGAGGAAACACTGCAGAAAATTATGGAGACCCAGAATCAGTTAGCAGAATATCAGGCGAGGATGGCAACAGACTTAATTTAGAATCAGAAAAAGTAGCCACCCGCAATCTTGAAAACAGGGGTCAAATAGCAGCTGCTCAAAATATGAGGCCTCAAGGGGATTACTAAGCGACGCAGATCCTAACCCCCGGAAGATCAATGCCTTCAGTCTTAGGAAGTGGAAGGCAGTTAGCTGTTGCAGTGCCTAAAGAGTTGAGAAAAGAGGGGCAGCCGGAGTTGGTAAGACCAGAACCACCCACCGATACTGAGAAAATCAAGAAGTTGGGCAACAAATGTGCAACCTTCATTGCAGCCAGCACAATAACACCACCACCATTCCCTCAGAGATTCAGAAAGAGTAAGGAGGAGGAACGTTTCAAAAAGTTCTGTGAGTTTCAAAGAACTTCATATAAATTTTCCTCTTATTGATGTCTTGGCAGGAATGCCCAAGTATGCTAAATACTTGAAGGACTTGATGTCAAACAAAGTTAGATTGGGGATATCCAGACTATAGCACTAACTGAGGCGTGCAGTCACAGGGTATTGAGCAAAATGTCAAAGAAGCTCAAAGACCCCGGGAGTTTTACTCCTCTCCCGATACAAATTGGTAAAGCTGAAGTGCTCCGAGCTTTGTGCGGATTTAGGGGCAGCAAGCTAATCTAATGCCCTTTATCCTTTATTCAACACCTTGGGGTTGGGAAACCGAGGCCGACTAGGTTGATGCTGCAGATGGCTGATAAGTCGCGAGTGACACCTGATGGAATCATAGAGGACCTTCATCAAAGTAGGTAAATTTATTATACTTGCTGATTTTATTGTTTTAGATTTTCAGGTTGATGACCAGGTACCCTTAATCTTGGGACGACCATTCTTGGCCACCGAAGGAGCGGTGATCGACTTGAAAGAAGGGACCCTGAAAATGAGGGTCGAGGATGAAGAAGAAACCTTCCGTGTCTACCAAGAAATAAATCCACACTACAGAAACCTTTGTCAAGTTAGTGGTTGGTAGAGGATGAGGGGTGGAGTGGATTCCCACTGGTGCACGGCCAAAGGAAATGTCATGCCCAGCCCGAGTCCGATAAAGGGCTTCAACTTGAGTAGAAGTTGAGAAAGGAGGAATAGTGGAGGCCGTTTCCTCTAAACAGCAAAAGAAAGGAGATGGTTCTCGAAAGAGAACCCAGGTATGAGGATGTCCTGGAAAGGACAGTCCACGTCGTGCGACGACGTAAAATAAGGCGCTGCTTGGGAGGCAACCTAAGGCAATTTCGTGTACAATTGGAATTTTGATTTTTGTTTTGATTTGTATTTTCAATTTTTGTTTGCTGTTTTTGGTGGAAAGTTAGGCACAGGTGGAGGGAAGTCTGAAAGTACTCCTCGGAGGAGGAAGCTAGTAAGCATGGAAGAGGAAAAGTGTGGGGTCGAACACCCACCTGTGTAAAGCTGAGGAAAACATGCTTTTAGCTAGGCCTAAAGGCCCCAGGGATTATTTCTCACCCCTGTAAATGTTAATGGATGCTATGAGGACATAACATGATTCGAGTGTGGGGTGAGTGGAAAATGTGAAATTAAATTTTTTTTTTGTGCTTAACAAGTTTATGGTGAATGTAATGCTTGTGTGAAAAATTGGAAAAATTTGAAAATTTTTGTGTGAGTCAAGCATGACTTCATCACCTGCTGATTTTTATTTTCGGTTCTTTTTCGATGGGGGTCTTGAAACCTAGTTAATTCTTTATTTTATTTTTTTATTTGTCTGTAGATAATGTTTTAGTCGTAGTTAGGGACTGTTTCCGACGATGGATGGATGACGACCGTCTTGAGGAAAATTATCGATAGATGTGGGGTTTTTGAAACCATAGCTAATTGATGCTTGATGTTCTGGTTGTGTGCTATATATGATTGTAAGATGCAAGTATGTTCAGTGTTGAAGCATGCAAGTTTATAACTTTGTTTGAGACACTAGGCTCTTGAATTTGACTAAATATAATTGAAGCTTAACGTTGAATTCTTGTGATTAGCTGAGTAAGAGTCTCCTGAATGTCTTGAATTGGAGTATGTGCCATGAGTGTAAGGTTTTTTAGTATTCTATGCTATTGTGGATTGTCTAGAAATTGCCTGGTGTGTGTGTAAGGAAACGAAATGAAGGATGAATTGTAGGAGATGATTTAGGCATTTCTTTGAATTAACCTTATTGTTATCCCTCATTCTCCTTTTACCTACCTTGAAAAATTAATCCTAGTTAGCCCCATTGAGCCTTGAGCCTATTCTTTGATAGCTGCAACATAGCTTAACTTTTCTTTCATTAACCTTGAATTTGATACAAAGCTCCTAAGCGCTTGAAGAAGAAAAATCTGAAAGAGAAGGAGTGAGAAGTTAGAATGAAAAGAAAGGAAAAGTACAAGTTGTGAAGTTGAAAAAGGACAAAGGTGCACTTGTGTGAAAGTGGTTGATCATTATTAAGGAGTAAGAAAATAATTTAATGAAAAGTTACTTATGGAACTCCTTACTGATAAGTCAAAAGTGCCTAAATAAAGGGAAAACAAAAGAGGAAAAAGAAAACTATCAAGGATAAAAAGGTGAAGTAAGGGAAGGGAAGTTTGCAATGAGGCGTGATGTATTAAAAGCGCTTAGGAAAGATGGTCACTATTACTGGCCATAATAGTACCTACCTGTACCTGAGTTATTACAACCTAAAATGTCCTACTTGGATCTTACATTCATACATCTTCAAAGTAGTGGAGTAAAACACTAAGGGCAAGCTTATGGGTCACTACATGATGCATGTGAATTCTTTTGTGAGAGTGAGGTAATTTAATTCATGTACCCACACATGTTGTGATGTAAAAATTATTTTGCGTGTGATTGGGTAACTCTCTTTCCGTGAGGGAACATGTTGAATGAAGGATATAATTCATGTGGGATTTATTAATCAGTTGATTTGCATGAGTTAGCTAAGATTGAGAGTCAGATTCTGAGGTTAAGCAGTTCAACATAGTTGTATTTTATTTCATTGATTAAATTGTGCATGCTCCATTTTTAGCTTGTATCCTAAATAATCATCATAGCCGTAACTCCTAATTAACTTGCTAAATTAGTTATGTGGAGTCTCCATGTGCATGATATGTAAAAGGTTGTTCGAGGACGAACAAGGCTTTAAGTGTGGGGTTGTGATCGCGGGCAAAATAGCATGGCCGAGTGACGCTTTATAACTTAAATTAGTTTTGTTTATCTAAGTTATTTTATACATTTTCATGTACTTTATATAATGTGAAGATATGCCAACCAACATGATTAGCCTTTGTTTTGTAGGTTTCCATGATTTGAGGAACTAATCCATGAGTTGGTGAAGTAGAGGCTTGGAATCGGAATTAAAACGCGAACGCCGGCAAAGAGGGGAGGCGCAAACAGCCCACCTGCGCGTCGGCAACGTGCCACGGTAGGCAGGCTGTACAACAGCCCACCCGCACGCTGGCAACGTGCCACAGTAGGGAGGCTGCGCACAACAGCCACTTGCACGTTGGCAACGTGCCACGGCAGGCAGGCTGCGCGACATAGAGGTGCCAACATGCTGCCCAAGCAGCGTGACACGCTGCTAACGCGGCAAGGTGCTGCTGGGAGGGTCTATTTTCGGGTGATTTCCAGAGAGTTCGCGACTCCTCCGTGTCACGGAGGAATGCTCCACGATACACTCCGAGACACAGAGCCGTTCCACGACAGGCTAAATTAAGCACGTTCTTCATTTACTATAAATAGGACCCTTAGCTCCTAATTCCAATTTGTCACGATTTTGCCCTGGAAAACTACCTAGAGTGAAGGGAGAAGTGGGAGAACTCAGCTAGGGTTTGGCAAATTCTCTCATCTACCAAATTCTTGTAAGTATGTAGTGTAATAGTAGTGTAGTAGTAGAGTAAAGGTTTATTTTAACATGAATGGCTAGAACCCTTCCTCTAGGTTGAAGCCATGAATTCATGATTGTGATTTTATGATATTGTTTTGAAATTAAGTTATTGATTGTTGTTATTGTTTGCATCTCTGATTGTTAGTTGTTTTTACGATTGATCACCATGAAAACATATTTGTTAGCTTGGGCAATAGCTTGAGAAAGCATTACCTAGGTCAGGACATGGGAATGTGAGGAGCATGTTTGTATCTAGCGATATAATCTTGTTTTCAGGATAGAAATATACCTAACACCTTGCTTGGTTGACAAACGGGGATTATGAAAGACCAACTTAGGATGTCACATCACCACTGAAGAAGTAAAGCAGGCTAAGTTGAGTTAAATGGTTAGACGCACGAAAGTCCCTAACGTTTCCCCGTAAACCACAACATAATTGATTGCCCGCGACTAGAAATTAGCATCCTCGCTCACAATGATGGTGAGGCTAGATTGCCGTGTTAAGGCCTGGAAAGACCGTAAACATGCAATTCCAGTTATGTGAAATAACAATTGATAGTTCAATGCTTAATCCATTGCAAAACGTAGTATCGCATGATTATCTGGTTTTAACTCTATGTTGCTCCTAGAGTAATTTCAGAATCTGTCGTTGACCAAACCTAGACTTAATTATTCTCCATCGAAAATGTCTATAACCAACACTTTGTGTATAGAAAATCACACTAGAAATGGATAGTTAGAGGAATGGGTCCAGTCCCTGTGGGTTCGACAATCCGGTTCTTAAAAAGAGCCACTATATTACTTGCACGACCCGTACACTTGCGGACGCGCTCTATACGGAAAAGAGTCGTCAGTGATATACCCGGAAACCCTACTCAATTGAGTCAAGTATCTTCAACCATCGTCTCATGTTCCTCCTGCAACCATATGGATATAGGTATTAGGGTTCATGATATAGGTTTTTGGCTATTCGGGAGAATAGTTGATAAGTGAGTTCATAACTTGCAACTAGCAATCTTATAAGGATTTCGTCTAGCGTATTTGAATCCTAAAACTCAACCTGAAAGCAAAAGTGCCAGACCCTGGATTTTCATCATCATTTAAACTAAAACTTTCTTGCAAATGAATTGAGTTTATTAGTTTAATTTACATTTAAAGTTTAGTAGAATAATTGTCAAAACTATTTTTCAATTTTACTTGTATTTTCTTGAATAGTGAAATAAAGGTTCAACCTTAGTAATTAATCTAACAAGTCTCAGTGGGTACGATATCGGGACTTCACCATCCTATATTACTTGATAACCATGTATGCTTGCATGCACCGTTGCAAGGGACTTGAATATTGATTAATTATTTGTAGGTTGAGATTTTTATTCCGCTATTCCACATTTTACATTTGTTGTTGGTTGTAGAATATTTTAGGTGGTGTTTGTTTGATGTATACCAGCTACTAGAATTTTGGGACAACCCTTGGCTCACTTTCATTCGGAGATTGAAAGAACTTTTCATCGATTAGCAATGGCATAGAAAAATGAAAAAGCACAGGGAATCAACCAAGACAGGATTCTAGTGCTCAACTTTGCTTGGACAAACTTGGAGAACGCTTCCAAATTGATTATCAAGCCAGCCATCACAGGAAATTTTGAGTTAAAGGAGGGAACTGTGCGATTGGTTCAAAACACTTTGTAATGTCAAGTCAAGCCGCATGAGGATCCCCATAGGCATTTGATGACATTTGTGGAACTTAGTGTGAACTTTCATTATCAGAATATTTCTAATGAGTATGTTAAGCTCACTTTGTTCCCGTTTTTATTAATTGGAAAAGTGAAGGAATGGCTTCAGAATGAGCCAACAACGTCCATCACTACTTGAGATGCTCTTTCCAACAAGTTCATAAATAGGTTTTTATCTTCAAGGAGAATAAATGAGTTGAGAGGAAAGATCTCAGGATTCGTTCAAAAGGATGGTGAGACCTTGACACAAGATTGGGATGAGATACAAGGGATACTTGCGTGATTGTCCGCATCATATGTAGCCAAAGCACATCATTGGGCATAACTTCATATAAGGGATGAAGCCAGAGTCTAAGATTCTACTTGACTCTACCACACAGGGACAAATCTTGTCCAAAGCTATGATGAGATAGAGGCTCTATTGAAGACCAGACGGATTCTTAGGCAGATTCTATCAAGAGTGCTGGGACATCATTGGCAATGAAATTACAAATGTGGTTAGAGCATTTTTTTGTGGGCAGGAGATTCCCAGTTACATCACTTATACTAACCCGGTGGAATTTTTACCTGATATTATATCAATGAACCAATCTGACTTTGTGAAGGGTAGGAGTATCATAGAGAATGTGTTTCTTGCATAGGAAATTATAAGAGATATTAATATCAGGAAGAAATGGCATAATGTGGTAGTGAAACTTGATATTTCAAAGGCATATAATAGGGTCTCATGGATATATTTGACCAAGGCGCTAAGGAGGTTTGGTTATTCGTAGGGTGTCTTGGATATGGTGTGTAGGTTGGTGTCCAACAATTGGTACTCAGTACTAGTGAATGGATAGTACAATTCTTTTCCCAGATCCTCCAGAGGCCTAAAATAGAGAGATTCTTTATCTCCTACATTAGATATTATTGCTGCTGAAGCACTAGCTAGAAGATTGAATAGTCTCCACAATGATGATGAGTTCAGGGGATTTGACATGCCAAAATGGAGTCCAAAAATTAATCATTTGTCATATGCAAATAACACCATCCTCTTTTGTTTAGGAGACAAGAGGTCAGTAAAGAATATGGTTAAAGTATTGGTAGAATATGAGAGAATTTCAAAGAAATTGATCAATAAGAATAAGAGTTTCTTCTACCTACATGAAAAACTCCAATAGTGGTGACTCACAAGATAAGAAGGTGGACAGAGTTTAATCAAGGTTTCTTCCTTTTGACCTACTTGGGATGCCAAATTTTATATGGAAGGAAGAAAAAGAGCACTTTGAGGATCTAATAAGGAAGATTTCAAGAAGATTACTGGTTTGACAGAATAAGTTTTTGTCATGTACTGATAAATCATGTTCTTCAATCTATGCCCATACATTTGCTCTTAACAATGAATCCTCCTAAAGGAGTGATAAACTAGATTCATAAAATTTTTTCCAAGTTCTTCTGAAGTAAAATAGGAGGGGTCAACTGTAACACCCCAAGAGTTTCCCAAATCAGACCCCAGAGTTGGATGAAGTTTAGCAGAAAAATTAGCTAAAATGCCTCGAATGACTCGTGTGACGACTCGTTGGTTCGAGTAACGGGTCGTTAAAAGGGGTCGTTGGAAGGATTTTAGAAAAAGGTGCAATAAGATTTTGATACCACAAGAGGAAATAATGAGCCATTGTGAGGAACGACGACACATTAGATGCAGCTGTTGTAAGTCCGCAGTCTAGACTTTCCAGAATCAACGAGTCAAGTAACGACTCATTAAAAGAATTAACGGATCGTCTTGACGAGTCATTAAGTGGAGTTCAGAAAGGTTCAAGATATTGGTTAGTAGAAACAGAAGGATGTAACGACTCGTTGTCACGAGTGACGGCCCATGGTGAGGACTCATTGGAAGGTTTATAGGAATTGTTCAGGTAAGGTAGGGGTGACGACATGAGGAATTAACAAGTCATTGGTTCAGGTAAAGACTCGTCTTGTCCAATCATTGGTCGATGAATCAGAAGCTGTAAATTTTCCCCAGAAGTAATGGATGGTCACCACGAGCCATGGTAAGGAATAACGACTCGTGGTGTGGGTTGTGGTCACTAGACAAGGCAGTTTTAGGATCAAAATCCCAGGGGTATTTTAGTAATATTCATGCTCCCAGTTCCTTAATGACGTCGTTTTGGGTATTGTAAGGGTCGAGTTAAATGATTTTCACTAGCCTAAGACCCTCATTCTCTAAAATCATTCGTAAAGTATTTCTTCCCCTTCTTCTCTAAAAGTTCGAGAACAACTAGGGCTTCTCTTCAGGGGCTGCAAGTTTCAAGATCATTAAGGGAGTCTTCTACCCAGGTATGTGGGACTTCAATAAGGATCTCCTTTCATCCTTGTATCCCAGTTTTTATGTTAAAATCCTAATTCCTTGATTTCTAGAAAAGCATGCCTTAGGGTTTAAATCTACGCATGAATTCTCACATATATCCTATGGGTTTCAAGGCTCTCATGATGGTATGGGAGAAACTCTTAAGGAAGACCCCATAATGGCACGATGACACGTAGTTCTAAGACCTGGGTGCACTGGAACCTTGCCCTACTCAGTGTTAAGTACTACTCCCAAAACATACATAGTGCTCATATCATAATCATGAAACATAGTTTTTACATGGGCTAGTTAAAATTATGAATTTCATAAGCTTGCTTGGCATACGTGAACTAACCATGAAAATAATGCTGAAGATTCAGTCAGGATACATAAGCTCGAGATTCATGAAATTCATACATAATTGAGTAAATCATCAAAACTTGAAAATATGGATTCAGAAGAGTTTTTCATAGAAATCTTGTAATTATAATCATAAATCATAATTAGAATTATGGGAGAATCAATTTCATTAGAGATGATGGAGTTTTTCATCAAATTGTGTCTAATCCTAGAATTTCATAAAAATCATTATTGGATACTTGAATTTATGAAATTGAGTTTGAATTAGGCATGAGGGTGGAAGGAATCCCCCATTCGTGACCCTACATACCTAGTCTTTGATGGATTTTTGCCTAGAATTAAGTTCCAAGAGAATTGAGATGAGGAAGAGCCTTCAGAGCTTGAAGACTTGAGAGGGTGAACCTTCAATCTTCGGTGTTTAATAAAAATGAGGGTTTAGGCTAAGTATAATCCCTTAATTAGCCCCTTACAAAACCCAAAACGACCATACTTAGGAGTAGAAAACATAAGAAGTTATAAAAATACCCTTAGAAACTCGCATTAAAAATCTGTTCGACAGTGAAAACAAGCCATACAATGGTCTATTAGTCCTTCAAATGACCCATAACACTGTTTGTGGTCATCTAATCTTGCCTGGAATAGTTTTCTGAATCTCATCCAATGGCTTGTCTTATCTTTCTAAGACCCATCCCTTGAGTCGTTACTTCTGGGACTTCAAAACTCAACATGCCTACCACAATTCTGACCACATCTCATGGTATCATCCAATGAGTTGTTCCTAGGCTCGTCTTGACGAAAAATGACTAGTTTCTCTATTGTTTCATACTCCATATCTAGGGTCTAGTCTTAGGGACTTTTGGGTTGTTACATACGCCTAAAGTTAAGTTTATTTCATACCATAAGACTTAGAGGTTCATATCCAAAGGTTGTATTTCTCACTTGTTTCGGGTAAGAGACTTAGAATGTGAGTCTGCGACTTTATAGTCAGTTCCTGTTGTAATAGAGTTTTCCGAGGTCTTTCTAGAGGATTTGCCTGGAATTCCTCCTGAAAGGGTGATAGATTTTGCTATTTACTTACTTTCAGGTACTCAACCAATATTGATACCTCCATATAGAATGACTAAAAAACTAAGAGAATTAAAGGAGCAGTTGAAAGATTTGCTCGAAAAATGCTTTATTTGGCACTATGTGTCACCATGGGGTGAACCAATGTTGCTTTTGCAAAAGAATGATGGGTCATTAAGAATGTTCATCGACTACAGGTAGTTGAATAAGGTAACCATTAAGAATAGATATCCGCTTCCTAGGATTGATGACTTGTTTGATTAGTTAAAGGGTTCTAGATACTTTTCAAAGATTGATTTGAGGTCTGGTTACTATCAAATATGAGTTAGGGAGCTTGATATCCCTAAGACTGCTTTTACACTAGGTATGGTCACTATGAGTGTTTGGTTATTGATGACGCTCAATACAACTCTCCTTTTTAAAGGAGGTGGCAACGATAGTTGTCAAAAATAAAATTTCCAATGGATGTCGGGGTCAAATCCCACAGAGAATTAAACTAGATCAACCAAGAATCATAAAATAAATCAATTTTGCATGAATTATTTTTTATATTGTAACAAGGGAAATTGGGGGAAAAGAGTAATTTATAGAATTCTAATTTCAAATAAAAAACAAGGCAAGTTGATTGTTGCAAGCAATGAGAATGAACTAGGATATGCTTAGACAGGGCATCGATTGGATTGAGGGTTAATTAACTACTCTCAAATATCAATTACAGCATGAATAACAATGGTAAAGGCTACCCGATGTTTGTCAACCACTTGGACAAACCACCAAAAACTTGAGCAAGAGTTGATCTATCTCTAGCCTCAACCCTTTAATGGATGATGGAAATGGGTTTTGACTATCTCTAGATCAACCCCACATATCCATAAACCAATTTCTCACTAATGCTTCCTCACCCAAATCTTACTTCTCTCTTTCAAGCAAAAGCAAGATTTTGCAACCATTAATTATAACATTCAAACTTGAAGGAAACACTAGATTCATACATTATAATTGAATTTAAGACTAAATCAATAACACCCAATCCATTCTAAACCCCAATCATGCACACATCCCTAGCAATTAAATTAGCTACTCATAAATGAAGTTAAAGAGAAGATACTCTTGGGTGATTCATTAACATTCATCATATTTGAATAGAAATTCAATCTTTCAATTCTGCAACAATGGTGGGTTTAGCTCAAAAATAGCAAAGAAGGAAAATAAGAACAATGTACTTTTCTATTCTCTCTCTACTTCTCTTTATAATTTCGTAGCAAAGATGTACAAGTTATGACATGTATGAGTAAAATTGGGGTAATTATTTATACTCTCTTTTTGTATAGCTTTCCTCAAATACCCTTGGAAGCTTCCACATTGAATTTGTTCAAGAGTTGGACAATTTTGCCGTGTCAGCGAACTGGTCACTTGCGCGGCACCTACATTTTGGAGGTACCCATATGCGAACCGCAGGTCTCGCACAAGTCTTAGTAGATTTTTTTGGACTCTGTCTGCGGTTGCACCTACTTCCACAAGTGCCAACCTGCGCTTCACAGGTTCTCTTCAGCTCAAGACCAGTGCTTTTCTTCCTGGCACCTGTGTTTCACAGGTACCAAAGAGTGGAATGTAGGTTCTTGCTTCTAGCAGCTTGTTTCCGTGTTCAATTCCTTCATATTTCTTATCTCAATCCAATACCTGCAAAACCAAAGAGAAAAGGCATAAAACCTTCCTAATTGATGTGAAAACAATGCAAAAGCTCATGCTTAAGAATCTAACGAGTTGGTAAATTACCAACTAATCAGTGATGTCATTTGGGCTTACTAAGCTGATCAAGTTAAACTCTTTGGCACAAACCAGAGTATAAAAGAAGGGTGGTATTTCCTAACATCCTATAGCCTCCCTATTATAAGTACGACGCGCTTAAAACCTATTAGAAGGACTCTAATAGATGCTACTTCATAGATATCCTAGGACTCTTGAACCTAAAGTTTTGATACCAAGTTTGTCACACCTCGAGCCTACACCCTGGGTGTGGCCATCACTAAGACCACGAATGGTCCAAGCGAACCCTTGGCCTAACTTACTACTAGCTGAGAAAACAACAAACATCTGCGGAAGCAATAACTATAATGGACCCAAATTTAAGAAAAGATAAAATCTTATAAGTGCAACTGAAAATAATGTTAATAAGTAACATCAACAATTCAATACTATAACTAGTCTATGAAGCCTCTATGTCTGAAAGATAGGTGCCAGGACAAAGCTCCCATGACTACCGCAAACTCTACTAAAATAAAATATAAATGGAGTCCTTCGGAGAGTGGGGGGCCTTAGCAAAGCTAAATGATGTAGATCCTATAGATGCGTCTACCGCCAAATTCGTCTACCTGAATTTGCATCATATAAGATGCAACACCAAATGGCGTCAGTACATTTGAATGTACGGTATGTAAAATGACTGAATGAAACAACAAACAATTAAGAATCTCTAAACTGAATAAACTGAATAACTGAATGATCCAATAAAACATAAGTATTAAAGTGTGTAAACCATTATGCAATTTAATTTTATGCATCAATGAGTCAGAAATACATATACATACATATCTCTTTAGTTGGGAGTTTCTCTTAACCGACATACACCATGAATGAATATGATTTCCAACCTCTAGCCCTGTTAGGAGAGGCTTTCAAAGCCTTGCCAGGATAGAGAATTAACTATACTATGGATCCATACTGAGCCCTTACCAGGGGCTTTCTAAGGAGTCGCCCGAATCAACTACATGATTCTAACCTACGGTGGCTACATAGTTCTATTGCTTCAAGTTATCTGAAATTTCACCCATCTAGATGCTAAATAATCCTCCTAAAAACTATGCTCATATAAATATTCCTATGTGAGTTAATTAAAAACAAATTTTTATAAAGTACATTAGCTATAATCATAATATATGTTTTAAAACTCTGTTAAGCCTCTATTCTTAAGAAAATCCGTATAAAATTGTGGAGCTTCTATGCTCAAAATCTTTGTAAAACTAATAAGCTTCTATGCTAAAAAAACTATGTTTCTAATTCTTAAAAATCATACTGTAAAATAATCTAGGTGACTGAATTCCTTTTTCACAAAACTCTCTAAAAATCTATTATTTACTTTAGTTTAAAAAACAATGCATATATATAATACAAAGCTTTCAAAAACATACTTTTGATGCAACTGGGTTCATGGGATAGGAAGACATGAACCATAATGAACAATAAAGAATCAAGAGATATTATCAACAATCAAGAGAGAAGGATTTAGTCAACAATCAATAAGATACAACACTATGTAATAAGAGTGAACAATGAATAATTCAATTAGTAGGGAAGAATACCAAATAATAGAATTGGGCAAAAACCCTAGCTTGAACTTTAACAGAATCTTACTAGAGATGTAAGGTATGAGGAAGAATGGAATTCCACACAAAGATTAGCCTTACATACCTGGAACGATAAACTTAGACTTTTACTTGAGAATCCTTAGGTTCAAGATGAGGATCCCTAACTTCCTTGAGAGTTTTGAGAGTTAGTGATTCTTAAATTTACGGTGTTAAGTGAGGAAATGAGAGTTTAGACTAATAAAACCCCTAAATATCCCTTTAAGGAATTCCAAAATGATCTAGTTTAGGTGGTAAAAATATAGGAAGTTATAAAATTATCCCTGGAAAAACATACTAGAAACTAGTCGTCTAGTGACAACGAGTCGTGCCACGATTCGTGGTGTCTGACCACAACTCATGGTACCCTCTCGTGGTCATGGAAGTCAATTTGGATACCTTCTAATTCTCATCCCACGGATCATGGTGACTAGTCATATAGTGACACGTGATCACTTGCACTGTCTTGAACACCTTCGAAACTTTACACCATGGACCCTAACAACTAACCGTCGTCTGGAGCCATGAATCATTTAATGACTCGAGGTCACTGAAACTATCTTGGAAATTCTCTGAATCTCATCTCATGAATGGTCATCATGGGTTGTTACCAATCACCACAAGTTGTCCCATTAATCATGGTATCTGTACCTCACTTGATCTCTTGATTACACTTTGGATACAATGACCCATCCTACAAGTCGTCCTATCTCACCACGACTCGTGGTGTGGGTTGTTCTGTGGGAAACTGTCAGCTTCTTATTGGTTTTCAGCTTCATGTCTATGATCTGATCTTAGATACTTTTGGGGTACTGAAGAATCCCTTACTAATAATCCCACATACCTAGAATGATGAATTTCAACTTATTGGCTTAAGAATCCAAGAGTTTGGAGAAGAAGAACCCTAGTTTTCTTGAGAGCCTGAGCGCGTACTGTTTCTAAAGTTTGTCAATGTTATGAGAGGGAATGGGGTGTTAATCAACTAATAATACCTTTAATTTCCCTCTAATAAAACCCAAAATGACATAGTATAGGACTTAAAACATATGAAGTTATGAAAATACCCTAGGAAAACCATTTTAAAATTCTAGACATTCGACCCCACAGATCATACCACTAGTTGTATCATCAAACAATGACTCATGTATTGGAATTGTTTGGTACTATAAATCTTGAATAGTCTTAAGATAACACACCATGGACCATCAACACGATTCATGCCTTGAGACCACTAGTCATTTCTTGATTCGTGGTGTCTGGGTTTGTCCTAGGCACTTTATTGTATTATGGACCGTGACTCATTCTAATGAGTCGTACATGCATACAATGAATGGTGGTCTGGGTCGTGGTCTCTTGGATAGTCACTGATGGGGTAACCACGAGTGCCATCAATGACTTGTGATCCCAATCAATGAGTCATTGTGTGGACTCATGACCCCTTGGGAGGAAAATGCAAGCTATTGGATCTTGCCAGGTTGATCATTTTGAGTTTTATAACGAGTCATTATCTCACTCCACGACTTGAGTCGTGGTAACTGGACACCTTCTGATATCACTGGACTGCTCAGCACGAGTCTTCCCACGACTCGTGGTGTGAGTAGTACTAAAGGAAACTCTAATTTTTTTCTAGTTTTCTATTTCATGTCTAGGTTCTATCTTAGGGACTTTTGAGGTGTTATATTATCTCCCTCTAACAATCGTTCATCCTTGAATGAAGATTGAACCTGGATGGATAGGGAAAAAGGCTACTAACCCCAAAACTGATTTCTGAGATCTGAATTACTAATATAATAACTGACTTAACTGAGAGTAAAACTCAATTGAATTCATGGGGCATGCATGCATACAAAGAATTTAAAGACAATTGATGGGACATGAAACTGATAAGAATACTACAAGAGGAAACTGTTACCTTAAGATTTTTCTACACTAGGAGAGAAAAGATGAGGGTACTTGGCCATCATATCTGCTTTGGCTTCCCAAGTAGCTCCCTCAACCAACTGATTCCTCCATAAAACTTTCACAGAAGCGACTTCCTTGTATCTCAGCTTACGGACTTGATGGTCAAGAATCTCAATTGGAACCTCTTCGCAAGAGAGACTATCTTTCATACCAACACATTCTATAAGTACAACTATAGCAGCATCACTAATGCACTTCTTCAACAAGGACACATGGAAGACCGGATGCATCAATGCTAACTCTGAAGACAATTCCAACTCATAGGCCACATTTCCAATGGGCCTTAGAATCCTACAAGGATGAACATACTGGGGGGCTCAATTTACCCTTCTTAAAAAATCTCATCTCCTCTTTCATGGGTGAAACCTCCAGAAACACCCAATCATTAACTACAAACTCAAGTTCCCTCCTTCTTATATCTGCATAGGAATTCTGATGACTCTGAGTAATTTTCAACCTCTCTAATTAGTTGAACCTTCTCCATAGCCTCATGAATTGAATCTAGCCTTATCAATGTAGCCTCACCTACCTCAAAGAATCTAATAGAAGATTTGCATCTTCTCTCGTAAAGAGCCTCAAAAGAAGCCATCTGAATACTAAAAATGAAAACTTTTATTTTAAACAAACTCTATAAGAGGTAAGTGATCATCCCAATTACCATTGAAGTCTATCACACACGTTCTAAACATGTTTTCTAAAGTCTAAATGGTCCGCATTGCTGTCTGTGGGTGAAAAGCTGTGTTGAGATTTACTTGGGTACCGAGACCCTTCTAGAAAGACTTCTAGAATTGAGATGTGAATTGGGTACCCTTATCTGAGATGATGGAAAAAGGAACTACAGTCAATATAATTAACTCTCTAATGTAAATTCTAGCATAGTCCTCTACTGAATTTGTAGTCTTGACTAGCAAGAGGTGGCCTAACTTAGTTATCTAGTACCCTACAACCTATACAAAATCATGTTGTCGACAAGTCTAAAGTAACCCTATAATGAAGTCCATATTTATCCCTTCCCACATCCATATAGGAATACAAATATCTTGAGTCATACCTCTCGGTCTTTGGTGCTTCACCTTAACCTACTGGCAATGTGGGCACTTATCCACAAACTCCACAACATTTCTCTTCATACCATTCCCCTAGCATACTTCCCATAGATCACGATACATCTTGGTGTCACCTTGTTTAATAGTATATTGAGAGCCATGAGCCTCTCCCAGCATCTTCTATCTTAATTGATCCACTTTAATCAGACCTGATATCGGAGTACACCGTCTCCCCCTTGGACGAGGACCTCCACTTTTTGATTGTGGAAAACTTTTGTAATACCCCGAAAATGCCTAAGTGTAGACCTGAGGGTTAAAAAAAATTAAAAACTACTAAAATCTAGGGAAAAGTTGTGGAACGAGAGGATACAATGACTCGTGGTAGGTAACCACGATCCGTTGTGAGTAGTCGTGGAAAGGGGTCGGGCCTAGTGGCAGTGAAAACAACGAGCGTCATAACGACTCGTAGCAAGAAAGAATGATCCGTTGTTGGCAGACATGGGTTTAGGTGTTCGGATGGCAGTGGTAACAATGAGTGTTACAACAGCCCGTTGTGAGAAACAACGGTCAGTTATCAGGAGGCGTGGAAGGGAAATGGACCCTCATAGTGGAAACGACGGATGGAAACCACGACCCATTGTATAGTACAATGAGTCGTGGTGAGGCCCATTTTGAGGAAGCTCAGAAAGTTCATTAGGATTCAACGGACGGAGCAACGACCCGTTGGGAGCAGGGACGACTCGTCCTGTCGAGTCGTTGGATCGAACCTGAGAATTAGGAACTTTGGCAGTTGATCAACAGAAGGTTACCATGGGTCATGGTAAGGACCAACAACTCGCGGTGAGGTTCGTGGGTTCTAGTTCGGTCAGATTTTTAAAATTTCTCCATGGGAATTTTTGTAAACTCCTACGCTTTTAACTCCTAAACTACGTCGTGCTGGGTTCTACCTTGCACGATTGTAACGGATTTTCATGCCTAAACCCTCATTCTCTCAACTCTTCTTCTTCCTCCTCTCTTCTCAAGATTATAGGGTTTCACCAATGTGTTCTTCAAGCTTCAAGGAAGATTTTCGAGTCAGATTTTCGTCTACCAGGTATGCGGGTCTTTCAACAAGGATACTCTTTCATCCTTGTGTCACCAAAAATATTTTTATTAAATATTCGATTTTGATAAATCTAGAAAAGAATTATATAGGGTTTGTAAAAAGGGTAAATTCTTATTTACTTTTCTTAAATGCTAATAGCTACTGCGATTATGAATTTAATTGAATTATTAATTGATGGGTTATCTTGAGTTATGATATGTAGGTTGTGAATGTATGAGTGTGGTATGTTCTTCATAAATTGGGTTGAGTATTGAATGGGATTGGTTAATTTCTCCCTTGATTATCATGTTAATTCATGAACATGATGGAATTGTGGGAATATTGTGTAATTAACCCTAATGACTTGATTATGACATTAACGAATATGTTGAGTTGAGTTGGAGTTGTTGGCTTGAGCAATTGAAGTAAATTGTGTGTTGACACCATGTTTTGATTGATTTGATTGGGTATGATTGGGTTGTACTTATATTGATAGAATATGAAGCTTGGGCGGATTCTAAATTGTTTTTCCTTACTAAAATTGTTTTATCTTCTAAATCTTTGAATCTAAAAAGCCCATGGAAGAAAAGTTTGTAAAAGAAGTGCTTCCTGATAAATGTGAGATGATGATAAGGTTGATGATGAAAAGTACGTTCCTAACACTACCCATGATTATTGTTTTTCTTTCAAAATGAATTGATTAGATCCAAGTGTGACAAAGCTTTGAGTAATGCTCATATGTTGATTTTAAATGATGATCTTTTCGAAATAAGCTTACCACATTGTTTGAAGCGAAGCCTCCCAAATTTTATAAAATGTTAGCTTGTGGTATTTTTTGAAATAAATGAAGCCATACATCTTTAATAAAGTATGAGTGGAATATATTAATCATGCATGACCTTATGCTACATGGTGAAGTGAATGATATTGAAATTGTTGGGCTTGTTGTTATTAGAAAGTAGCCACAATCTTGTCGAAAAGGATGTTGTATGATTAAAAGAAGTAAAGGTTCTTGTCTCTGATTATCTGTTGCAACTTAGATTAACGTTAGACAATCGGGATGCTCGTTAGTAAGAATGTTTTCCCTAGTCAGTCAGGATTCTCGTTAGTAAGAATGTTTCCCCAGTCATTTAGGATTCTCTTTAGTAAGAATGTTTCCCTAGTCATTCAAGATTCTTGTTAGCAAGAATGTTTAGACTCACATCCCTAGATACTAGCCATGCATGTTCCTCCTTAGTCGGTCGGGACTAACATCCCTAGCCAGTCAGTGTCCCTCCATATCAGAGCATCTTTCCCCCTTTGACAGTCAGTGATTCTCCCTAGCGAGAGTGTTTCCCTTTGATAGTCAAGGACGCTCCCTTAGATAGTCAGGGACTCCCTCCTTGGATAGTTAGGGACCCTCTTGATATCAGTCACGACACCGTACCTCTGTATTATTTCCAATTATTACTTTTGTGCATCAGCTGATCCTATAATAATTTATGTCTTTATAATGTGGTTTAATTGAATATGTGAATCTCTTATAAGATCGTCGCGTCTCATTTCAATTGCATTTCTATTAAAATGTTTTACATTATTTCCTTCTAGTATATAAATGATGAGTTATTTTATTTACTCTTCCTGCATACTCAGTACATTCCAAGTACTGACCGCACGCCTCTTGTGCTTTATCATTTCATAATATAGATTCAGGTGTCGAGGTTCAGCCGCGTGGCTAGATACGCTCCTTCCTCTCCCAGCTGCTTTTGGTGAGTCCTCATCTTCTGAGGACATGGTTTATGTTCTTTTTTTATTTACGTTTGAGTTTTCAGAAGTTGGGAGTTAGCTGGGGGCTTGTTCTAGCAACTCATCAGTTAGTAGAAGGCTTTCAGATTTGTTTAGACAGATTTAGCGTTGTATCTAAATGTTGTTAAAATTTCTACATGGGTTATGTTAGATTCTTGATATTAGCTTCCGCTTATTCATGTGGTTAGTTATCTCTTATGTTTAGAGTTATGCTATGATTATGCCATGGGTTGACTTGGAGCCTTTCGGGGTTTCTCGTCTCATGTTACGGCTAGGGTATGAACTCAGGTCGTGACAAACTTGGTATCAGAGCAAAGGATTATAATGTCCTAGGGTGTCTGAAAGCTGCATTACATAGAGTCTTCCTCATGGGTGTGAAGCACGCCAAACTTATGACTAAGAGGCTATGAGACGTTTGAGGAATGTTCCTTTTTCTTCATGATTCTTATTGTGCATGGAGTATGAAGCTCTAAATAGTTCCTCCCCTAACTCGTGCTTTACGCGCTCTCAGATAATGCCTCCCCGATGAGCGAATGGAAGAGGACGTGATAATGACCGCCAACAAGTACCACCTTTCCAGGCAGACCCAATAGATGATCATGTTACTCTTGCTGAGTTCCGAACAGCCTTTCAAATGTTGGCGCAGGTCCTGACCACTCAGATTAACCAGCGGGCGGTGGCCTGAGCTCCTCAGAATGGAAATAAAGCGGCGGAAAGGATAAGAGATTTTCTTCGGATTAACCCACTCGAGTTCTTGGGGTGAAATGTGGATGAGGACCCATATGAGTTTTTGGAGGAGATTCAGAAGATTACTCACATCATGGGAGTGATGGGGAATCAGAGTGCGAACTTAGCCTCCTACCAGTTAAAGGGAGTTTCTAATATCTTGTATTATCAGTAGAGGGATAGTCGGGGAATTGGAGTGGGTCCCATAGGTTGGGAAGAATTTATGACAACATTTTTGTATAGGTTTTTCCCTCACGAGTTGAGGGAGGCAAAAATGACAGAGTTCATTAACTTGAAGCAGAATGACATGACTATCCAGGAGTATGCGCTGGAGTTCACTCGGTTATCTAAGTATGCGCCGAAAATGGTAGCTGACCAGCGGGCCCGAGTAAGCCAGTTTGTGAATGGAGTGTCAGACTCGTTGGTCAAAGAATGAAGGATTGCCATGTTGCACAGGGACATAGCCTTCCCATGCTTAGTGATATTTGCTCAGCAGATGGAAGTAGAACAGGTGAAAGAGAAAGAGAGAGGGGCAAAAAGGGCAGGACTAGAGATCTAGGGTTCTCCCAATAGAGGTCGAGTGGTGGATATCACTCACGTTACCAGCAGAAATCATCAGCCCCAACACCTTTGACAGACATTGCTTCGTATCAGCCCATGGTGAGGGAGATTACGTACCCACTGTGTAAGAGCTGTGGAAAGAACCACTTGGGGGTATGCATGGCCAGCTTAGATATTTGTTTTTGGTGCGACAAGTCGGGTGATATGCATCGATATTGCACAACGGCTAAGTGAGGTGAGAGAAAATTCTCCTCCACCTCTTCTACAGCTCCAATAGCTCGCCCGTTTCAGTAGGGTGCATTCTCTAATTCGGGTGGTAGGCATCATCAAAACCGCTCCTATGCTATTTCAGCACATCAGGATAAGGGCAAGGCACCGATAGTGGCCATAGGTATGTTGTGAATCTTGTGTTACCCTTTGAATGTTGTCAACCTTAGTATTGCATAAGAAGCTCTATTGTGATTGCGAAAAAAGATTGTTGATGTGTGATGTGAATAGCTGTTAGTGTAAGGCTCACAGAGAATGCTAGAAATGAAAGGGGAGTTAAGAATTAGTAATTTAGTCTGACTTGAGGAAGGATTCGGGAGTCTTAGGATGATGACTTTAAGCTAAGGGGGAGATAGTGAATATGTGGGGGATAGTGAATATGTGAAATAAGTTAGATCTTGAGAACGCCAAGAAGTTCCAACTCTAGCAGATGCAGTATGTCGATCTCTTCAAGGTTCAGATACTGTAATTTCAGTCGAAGTTAAAGTGGTGTTGATTCCTATGTGCAAATTTCTGAGGTTTAGAAGTAACCATTCACAGATTTTTCAAACTTCCCTATGAGTCTTTATTGACTTCATTTTCATGTTATGAATCAATTATGTGTGTTAATTCAAGTTTTCTTATGTGTTCGGATAGAACTCAGTCTTTGGAAGTTGTTTGTTAACTCAGTAGAGTCAGATTATTTCATGTGCTCACCAGATGTCGATGAATCGTGCTTATGAAATCCTTACACCCAGCTAGATTAGATGTTGTGAATCCCGACTTAGTCTGTAAGTTAGTTCTATGCCAGATAAAAAGAATTTTCTTCTGTTGTTTTGTTTTGTTCATGCTGGTTTCAAGTTCTTCGACTCCCTTGAGTCATGGTATGGCATGTTAGATGTGAATCTTAAGACTTTGTGTATAGGGTTGGTCCTGAGTCAAATACTTCATTGGTGTACTTAGTTGTGATTGATTGATATTTGATATTGACTCCCATCTCTATCTTCTAGTATGATCAACCAACATTCGAGGATGAATGTCCCGTGGGGAGATATTGTAATACCGAGAAAGTTTTGTGGTAAAACCTGGGGTTAAAAATTAAAAATCGCTGAAAACTGGGAAAAGTTGTAGAACGAGAGGATACAACAACTCGTGGTAGGTAACCACGAGCCGTTGTGAGTAGTCGTGGAAAGGAGTCGGGCCTGGTGGCAGTGCAAACAACGAGCATCATAACGACTCGTTGCAAGAAAGAATGATCCGTTGTTGGTAGTCGTGGGTTCAGGTGTTCGAATGGCAGTGGTAACAATGAGTGTTACAACGGCCCGTTGTGAGCAACAACGGTTCGTTTATGTGGAGGCATGGTAGGGAAATGGACCCTCATGTGTTGGAAATGATGAATGGAAACCACGCACTGCTATAGTGGCAACGAGCTGTGCCGAGGCCTGCTGTGAGGAAGATCAGAAAGTTCGAAAGGATTCAACGACGGAGAAACGACCCATTGCGTGCAGGACGACTCGTCCTGTCAAGTCGTTGGATCGAACCCGAGATTTGGGGAACTTCTCGTAGTTGATCAACAAAAGGTCACTTGGTCGTGGTAAGGACCAACGACTCGTGGTGAGTGTCTTGGGTTCCAGTTAGGCTAGATTTTTAAGTTTTCTCCAGGGGCATTTTTGTAAACTCCTATGCTTTAACTCCTAAAACGTTATCAAGCCTGGGTTCTACCTTGCTCGATTTTAAGGGCTTTTCATGCCTATACCTCATTTTCAACTCTCCTTCTTCCTCATCTCTTCCTCAAGATTCTAGGGTTTCACCAAGGTGTTCTTCAAGCTTCAAGGAAGATTTTTGGAGTGGGATTTTTGTCTACTGTGCATGTGGGTCTTTCAACAAGGATACTTTCCATCCTTTGTAAAAGTCCAAAAATATTTTTTATTAAATACACGATTTTATAAATATAGAAAACATGATATAGGGTTCGTAAAAAGGTAAATTCTTCTTTATTTCTTAAATGCTAATATCTACCGCAATTATGAATTTAGAATTATTAATTGATGGGTTATCTTGAATTATGATATGTAGGTTGAAAATGTAAGAGTGTATGTTCTTTGCAAATGGGTTGAGTATTGAATGAGATTGGTTCATTTCTCCTTGATTATCGTACTAATTCATGAACATGATGGAATTGTGGGAATATTGTGTAATTAACCCTAATGACTTGATTATGACATTGACGAATATGTTGGGTTGAGTTGGAGTTGTGGGCTTGAGCAATTGAAGTAAATTATGCGTTGACGCCATGTTTTGATTGATTTGATTGGGTTGTACTTATGTTGATAGAATATGGCTTGGAGGATTCTAAATTATTTTTCCTTACTAAAGTTGTTTTTCTTCTAAATCTTTGAATCTAAAACACCCATGAAAGAAAAGTTCGTAAAAGAAGTGCTTCATGATAAATGTGAGATGATGATGGCATTGATATAAAAGTACGTTCCTGGTCATCAATCCATGATTATGTTATTTCTTTCAAAATGAATTGATTAGACTTATGACAAAGCTTTGAGTAATACTCACATGTTGATATTAAATGATGATCTTTCCAAATGCTTACCACATTACTTGGTGCTGAAGTCTCCCAAATTTTATAAAGTGTTAGCTTGTGGTATGTTTTGAAATAAATGAAGACATACATCTTTGATAAAGTATGAGTGGAATCTATTAATCATGCATGGCCTTATGCTACATGATGAAGTGAATGATATTGAAACCGGCGGCTTTTTTGTTATTAGAAAGTATCCCATCTTGTCGAAAAGGATGTTGTATGATGAGAAGCAGTAACAATTCTTGTCTCTGATTAGTTGTTGCAACTTAGATTAACATTATTCAGTCGGGATGCTCGTTGTAAGAGTGTTTCGCCTAGTCGCTAGCGATTCTCGATAGTATAGAATGTTTCCCTAGTTATTCGAGATTCTCGTTAGCAAGAATGTTTCCCTAGTCATCTTATTCTTGTTAGCAAGAATGTTTCCCTAGTCATTTGGGGATTCTCATTAGCAAGAATGTTTCCTAGACTTACATCCCTATCTACTAGCCATGCATGTTCCTCCTTAGTCGGGCCGGGACTAACATCACTCGCGCCCGGTGACCCTCCATCAGCATCTTCTCCCTTGACAGTCAGGGACTCTCCAAAGTAGAGAGTGTTTCCCTTGATAGTCAGGGATACTCCCTTAGACAGTAAGGACTCCCCCTTGACAGTCGTGACCCTCTTGATATCAGGGCCACGACACCATACCTTGTATTATTTCCAATTATTACTTTTGTGCATTAGATGATCATATAATAATGTATGTCTTTATAATTTGGTTATGTTAATTGAATATGTGAATCTCTTATAAGATTGTCGTATCTCATTTCACTACATTTATATTAAAAATGTTTTACATTATTTCCTTCTAGTATATAAATGATGAGTTAGTTTATTTACGTTTCGAATACTCGCATATCTGGGGCACGAATTACACGTTCTTGTGTTATATCATTTCATGATATAGATTCAGGTGTCGAGGTTCAGCCACATGGCTAGATACGCTCCTTCCTTCGAGTTTCGTGGTGAGTCCTCATCTTCCAAGGACTGATGTTACTTTTCTTGTTTTATTTACGTTTCGCTTAGTTGGGAGTTAGCCGGGGGCTTGTCCTGAAGAATTCATATCGCTATAGAAGGCTTTTAGACTTGTTTAGACAGATTCAACATTGTATCTAAATGTTATTAAAATTTCTACATAGGTTATGTTAGATTCTTTATATTAGATTCCGCCTATTGACATGGTTAGTCGTCTCTATGTGTTTAGAATTATTCTATAATTATGTCATGGGTTAACTTGGAGCCTTTTGGGGTTACTTGTCCCTGTTACGACTAGAGTGTGAACTTGGGTCGTGACAACTTCCTGTAACTTTAGCAAAATAGCATCATCATCTTGTTATGCCTTAACTTCTACCACTAGAGAGGACCCTGAACCATTCTGAATGGTGACACCACCATCCACCGAGTCCCAAGGCAACCCCTAATCGAGCAAGTTTGTGAACATATCAACAAAATCCTTCTTTCCCTCTTCAACACGAGTCACACTATCCATGGATAATCTTTTAAGGGCATCAACCACAATATTAGCCTTACTCGGATGATAAAGAATATTCATGTCATAATCCTTGATAAGCTCAAGCTATATCCTCTGAAGATTCTCAAATCTTTCACTAAACACATATTGAAGGATTTTATGGTCCGCAAATACATCAACATAGACACCATACAAATAACGTCTTCAATTCTTTAAAGCAACAACTGCAACTGCTAGCCCAAAGTCATGTATTGGATAGTTCTTTTCATGAACTTTAAGCTGTCTAGAAGC
Organism: Datura stramonium; assembly: GCA_018107945.1. Taxonomy (NCBI): domain Eukaryota; kingdom Viridiplantae; phylum Streptophyta; class Magnoliopsida; order Solanales; family Solanaceae; genus Datura; species Datura stramonium. Next base: position 189,903 of record JACEIK010001221.1, read on the forward strand.
ATAGGGTTAACCTTATCATGTTGCATCAACACACACCCAAGGCCAACTCTAGAAGCATCACTATAAACTGCAAAGCCATATGTACCCTTTGGTAGGGTCAAAACTGGAGTAGAAGTGAGTCAGGTTCACCTGAAAGCTCTTCTCACAAGCGTCAGACAATTGAAACTTGACATTCTTCTGAGTTAACCATGTTAAAGGAGAAGCAATAGATGAAAACCCTTCCGCAAACCTTCTCGTAATAAATCCAACCAAACCCAAAGAGCTTCTATGTCGAAGGAAGTGATGGGTGTAGGCCAGTTTTTCACCACTTTTATCTTTTGAGAGTCTACCTGAACACCCTCACTAGACACCATATGTCCAAGAAATGAAACTAACTGCAGCCAAAACTCACAGCTTCGTCGAACCTTGCAAATAATTGATGGTCCTTAAGTATTTCAGTAGTCCAACTCTCAAATGACAAACATGCTCCTCCTCACTTCTGGAGTATATTAGAATTTCACCTATGAAGGTATTGATGAACATATCCAAGTACTTCTTAAATACCTTGTTTATCGAATTCATCAAATCTGTAGGAGAATTTGTTGGTCCAAAAGACATAACTAAAAATTCATAATGACCATAATAAGTTCTGAAATTTATTTTTCGATGTCACCGACTCTAAGCTGATGTGGTAGCCAGATCTGAGGTCTACCTTTAAAAAACACTTAGCACCCTAAAGCTGATCAAACAAGCTGGCCAATCCTAGGAATGAGATACTTATTCTTGATTGTGACCTTGTTCAACTGACGATAATCGATGTACATTAAGAGAATGATCTTCTTTGTACAAAAAGGTTCAGAGCACCCCATGGGGAAAATGTCGGACCTGGATGAAACCCTTATCCAGATGGTTCTTTAACTATTCCTTCAACTCCTTAAGCTCAGGTGGAGCTACTCTATAAGGAGGTATGGATTCGACAATATATCTAGAAGAAGGTCTATCCCAAAGTTGACCTCCCGAGTAGATTCTATGGGAACACTTATGGCACCACAAACAATTGGGATTGATCAAAGTTGGGGTTTCGACTTAGAATCACCCAAATCCAAGTGATATATACAACCCTGGAAATCATTTTTCTAGCCTTAAGGTACAAGATAAAACAACAGGCACTCCAGCTACCTTTCCTTACTAAAATGGGTTTATGTGGAATCCAAAATTACTACCCCGTTCTGCTACTACAATTGAGGCATAACAAGAATGTAACCAATTCATTCCAGTTGGATGACATCAAAGTCGGTCATATATAACTCTATTAAATTACCTGTGGTGATTTTCTGAAAAACTCAAACTGGGCAATTATTGCATACCCTCCTTACTATAAATGATTCACTAATAGGAGTAGAGACCGAGAATGGCTCGAGAGGAATTTGGATCACACCAAAATTTAACCAATATATGGGGTCACGAATGATATGGCCCTCGGGATCTAGCAACACATAAGAATAATATGAAAGACTCATAACATACCCGTGACTACATCTGAAAGTTCTCCTGATCTTATCAGGAAGAAAGAGCATAGAAACTGCTCTAATGCTGACCGTCACCTATACTAGAATAGGCGTGATGCTGATAGCAGGAATCGTTGAGTCATAAAGAGGTGACTTGGGTAATGGACCACTAACATCATCTTGCCTAGTTTATGGATAGACTCGGAGCTCCGTGACTTGGCTTACCACACCTAAAGCAACAATCCTTGGTGATCAAACACTCTCTGGGGTGATTCTTCCAATAATTCTTGCAACCTGGGAAGGTACAACCTTCGGATGTTCCTTAAGACTTAGAGCCCAGCTTCTCTACCCCTTTCGATTACCTTTGGATGTAGGAGATGGAACACTATCTAATGAATGTGTTGGAGCCGATGACCTGGGATAGAACTGTGAGCAATTCCCACAATGCCTGGAAAACTCAAAGACTGGATCCGACCCTAACATAAAGAAAACTGGAAAAATCTAGCACCGGGCCACGTAACTGGCCTAGGGTAGACTCGTTGGAGGTGCCCATGGGTTGTAAAGTGACTCAGGGAGGCCAGAGAGGAAGCTAAGTTTTGGAAAAAAGGATACCCTACGGACAACCCAATGAGTTGGACCAATCCCCATAATTCATTAGGTCAGTCGTGGGGAGTGGCTAACAAAAGTATCGAGAGGTGGGGGCGTTGGGTACTTCTGACGAAAGGACCCCACGATTCATGGTCAATCACGAGTCGTGATCAACTAAGGGAGAATTTTTTTGAGAGTGAGGCAGTAAACCTAACGAACAGTGACCAAGGATCGTGGTCACCAGCAACGAGTCGTGAAGTCACCGTTACCAGCCCCAGACGATCGATAGATAATGTACTTAACGGGCAATGCCCCGAGTCATGGCCCATGGTAACAAGTCGTTATGTCCCTCAAGTTAGACCATCCTACGCTTTTCCCCGCATTTTTTCAAGGGTTGTTTAGTAATTCTCTTACTCACCTAAACTTTAAACTACGTCATTTTAAACGTAATTTCAGACCTATTAGTGGGAATGAACGACCTCTTCCTCATTTTGTCACGCCCGGTAGTCTACACCCCGACGAAATATGGTACTTAAGGTCACAAGTAACCCCATGTCAACCCTTGGTCTATCATACACTGGTATAATCGGGAACATTCATAGCGGAAGCTTTCAAAACGATAACATAAAAATGTCTATAACAGCAAGAATGAATTAAAGCAAAACATCATGATAAATACTGTAAATCTGAAAGAAATCCATGTCTATATCTCGAAGACATCTAACCGAGGAGTTGTCGACAAGCCTCCATCTAATTAAAAAATATAACTGAAATCAATGTGGAAAAACTGAATAATGAACTGATGCCCTCGAGGATGAGGACTCACGTTTCTGCAAACCAGATGTATCTGACAACATCGGCTAACAACACTGGCTCCGAGAACTCCGTGGCTGTATCATGAAACGATACAACATAAAAGTATGCGCGCATTTCTTTGAATGTACCAAGTATGTGAGAGATGTAGATAACATGAACAATCTAGTAACTGAACTGGAAGAGACGTGAAATGACCAACTGAAATACTGAAAACTGATATGGTCAATAAGAACTTGCGTATGGTCATAAACATGCCCTAAATCCGAAAAGATCGAGTCTATGATACTATAACAACTACTCAACTGACTAATCTGAGAGTGAACTAATTGACTAGTGGGAGAGTCTATAACCGACATATAATCACGTGAGCTCGACGTGGAGTCCGGATGCATACGCCTAATCAGTAGGACCCAATATACCTTGCCGGGGTGGTATAAAGGCATGACCGGTGGAGAATCACTGGCAAAGGGGCCATGAGGCCAAAAATATAACCTACGGTGGCAACGCAGTTCTGGAACCTGGGTGCGCTGGAACCCCGACCCTTTCGGTGCTAAGTCCTACTCCCACTGAATAATCCTATCACGACTGCTACTAACAAGTGGATAGCTCGATACTGGGGCCCAAGATCAGACCAACCTGTGGGTACCGACTAAGAGTTCCCCGAGCGCCTTATCGGACCGATCTAGAGACCGAGTTCTAAGACTGGTCGATAGCCATGAGCGTCGTAACCTGTCTAAGAACAACTGATAACTGAACTGGAGTCCCGAGGCTGGTCAGAACTATAAACTAGAAGGTCATGACCACCGAATGGACCAAATAACTGTAATTTTTTATCATGCCCAGCCTTGGGAGGCATGACCGGCACCCGGTGCCCCCGCTAAGACCTAGACTGGTTGACTACTAAGCTCAGTACCATCAAAAGCCGTGGCTGATCTAACTCGATTCATGGAACCAACGGGCTATATAACGGCTGTAAATATAGCCTCTGACCGACTAGGCCGATAGCCACCTGTAAGGAAGCAATAGCTAACCGTAACAATGTAGATAAGGGAATCTATGCGGGCTCTGGTCGCGCCACCATGCTGTCTAGTTACTTATGAATCAAGAAAACAGGTGCTAAACTGCTACGTGACTGACAAGGTCACCACTACAAACTAAGTAAGGCCCCACACGACCATTATAAACAAGCTAAAACATACACATGACCTCACACGACCGGTACAAACCTAACCACAGGGAATATACAATCCGCAAGCCTCTAAGAATAATGATAAGATGGTCGGGACAGGTCCCGACCTACGCATACTGTACAACAAAAGAAAAGAAATAAACCTCTAGCTTCGGATGAAAGGAGCTGATGACTCTGTGAGCTGGCTAGAAATTACGAGGGATTGGCTCGTCTATGAGTACCGCAGTAAGTAATGAACGCCCAACGGGCGTCGCATTCCCGGTACCGAGTATGCAAAGCAAACTGAACAACTGAAGACAAACAGTATAGTGATAGTTACTGAAATGAAAGAGGATAGCTAAAACTATTTGGGATAGAAGCACCTGTACTGAGCTTAACTGTATTGGAAGGAAGATAAGAACCATTCCCCCGTCGCCGCGCGCCCCTGCTAACTTTCCATTTAATAAGTAACATGTATATATATATATATATATATATATATATAGTATACAATAGTCATACCAGCCCTTATGTTTGAAGGTGCCAATCAACATGCAATCTATATACCCCTACTCGGTCAAAACCAAGATCCAAAATAAATTCACTCCACTCACCTAATAACTACGAGCACTCCGCCGGCCCCCGGGTATGTAGCTTGGGCTCTCTAGGCCCCTAACTATAATCGTATCCGAGTCCGGAGGACCTCGTAACTGTAATCTAAAATCTAAAATCTCGTAATCTGTAATTTAAGCCCCAGCGCAAGCGTCGACAAGGTATACCGTAATGTTGATCACCATATGGGAATGCTTCATCCCATCTTCGTCCTACTATGGATGCAGCATGCAACTCCTTGAGTGACGTATCCTCACCCTAGTGGGTGTGAGTCGATTCACAGCCTATTAACCCCGGGGTGGAAAGGAAGCTCAAGGGTGCCCACATAACACACACCGTCTCAACAACAACAATAATCACATATACATGTGTATAAAATCTGAAAAAATACTATCCATGTTCTCGATATTCTATTCTCAATCTCTTGCTGTATTAAATTGGAATCTACCGAGTTAAACTGAACTGATTGATATCTTACTTTTTGGTAAATATTTACCGACTTTATTCTAATATGGAGTAATAATACAAACATACTTAATACTCGGCTTCGAACTTCCTTTTGGGGTTTATTCTATTTTACTATACTAGAATTACTAACTTGCCTAAGAAACTAGCTTACATACCTCGCTGTCGGCTTTTCGCCTAATCCGCGCACTCGGCCAATATTCGCCTATTCCTTCCAACTGTATTTACATTCATAGTACTAGAACTAAATCTAACACTGAAGAAAATACTTCATTTTGAATATATATAGCCCAAACTTTGACTTATCTAAAACGCCTAAAAACTCGCTATTTCTCAAAAGTCCGTATGGAGTAAATGCTCACTTTAGGCTAGGAGTATATTGACACTAATTTATAATTCCTATTTTACCTTAGCTCAAGAAGACGCATCGACTACTGCCGAATTTCACGAAACTAACTCTGTAGGAATGTTCCCCCCGCAACTTAATACTTCACTACCAAGGATTAATTCAAGTTTGACCGTGTTTAATAGCGTAAATGGGACGGAATTTCAAAGAAATCCATCGTGCCCTCTCGCTCGTTTCGTTACCCTCCGAAAATTATGAATAATTATCTAAGAAAACCGAAGTGGAGGCCTTATATAGTTGGGGCTGGACCTCACCTCCGTACACGCCGCCCAACGTGGAGGTCGCCCTCCGTGACACGTTGGCCATCGGGTTGGAGGGGGTCTGCCTGTGCCTCCTCTTGCGATGGTTCGATATGGCGCTTTGTCCGGCCTTTCCTGCCATTTTTCTAGCATGTGTGGTATTCTAAAACTCTTAACCAACATAATAGGCCATCTAAATGTCAAGAATTTATGGGGTGTAACAAGCTTTGAGTTTGATTCTTATTAATCTGGAGGTATCACTAACACCTTGGGAAACTAAAGTCAACCGATCGCCTTGACAATTTTCTGAATATCACCGAGGATTCTAACATTCGATTGAGACTAGACAGATGATTTTTAAGAGATTCTAAGTTCTAACCGGTCTAGACTAATAGCAGCCTAATAGAGAACTCAACTTATTCCAACAACATGAGAATTTCATAATGTAGAGAAAATTTGCGAATTTAGGAATTTCATTCAATAGAGCTAAAGCTCTCATTAATGGAATATTTACTCAACATATATACACATATAGGAAAATCTAGAAAGTTCAACCTAAAGCATTCTTCATTCTCTAGAGGAAGTTTAATAAGAAAAAATGATAACTCGAAAGTTAGGGATCAGATTCACTTTTGTATAAACACTGATAATTTTATAAGGAATTTATGGGGTCATATCAACAATATGCATGAACAACGTTCTAGGTGGAATCAATGAAAATAATATGGAATCCTTTTCATACTTGAAAACTCAAGGCTTAAACCGATAGGAGGAAATTGAGGAGGATTTTGGGACACAAGGAAGAACAATCTCCTTGATAAAACCCCACATACCTGAGTTAAGGTTTCTGAAGCAGGTCTGAACTTCTGCAATGGAGGAAAACTTATGCTTGGTTGAGAGTTTCTGAGAGAACCTTCAATGATTTTTTGAGAAATAACGTGGAGAATGAGGGGAGGGAACCGCCCAAACCCTATAATAAGTCTTGACTTAGGTTCAAAACGAGGTATTTTAGGGACTAAGTAGATAGGAGATTACAAAAATAACCCTGAAAAAAATCTAAAAACTGATCGAGGGTTCTTAACGGGTCACTCAATGAGTCATTGGTCGGGACCACGACTCGCTGGGACCTTCGCTAGGCTCCAAGGCCCAAATCGAAGTCACCATGAGGGACTTAACGAGTCGCTCCTTGACGACTCTTTTCACATCGAGCGCGTCCGCAAGTGTACGGGTCGCAAGTAATATAGTGGCTCTTTTTAAGAATAGGATTGTCGAACCCACAAGAGATCGGACCTATTCTCTTTAGATTAACCGCTGCCCCTTAAATCACACAAACTCGTAGCACTTCGGGCCTTACCAATTTGTATGGGGAGGGTAAACTTCGGGGTCTTTGAGCTTCTTCGGCATTTTGCTCAATACCCTGTGACTGCACTCCGCCGTTGCTGGGCGCCTGACGTCCACCACCTAACTTTGTTCGTCCATCCTTCAAGTATTTAGCATACTTGGGCATTCCCCGCAAGACAACAATAAGAGGGAAATTTATGAAGTTCTTGAAGCTCAAAGAACTTTTTGAAAGATTCCTCCTCCTTGCTCTTTTGAATCTCTGAGGAAGGGTGGTGGTGGTCTTGTGCTGGCTGCAATGAAGGTTGCACATTTTGTTGCCCAACACTCTGATGTTCTCCAAGACGGTGGTGGTCCCTGGGTCTACTCAACTCCGGCCGCACCTCCTTTCTCAACTCTTTAGGCACCGCAGCCTAACTTCCTTCCGCTTCTAAGACTGATGGCATTGATCTGCCGAGGGTTAGGATCTGTTTCGCTTGGTAATTCCTTGCGGCCTCACGTTTTGAGCAACTGCTATTTGACCCACTTGTTTTTCAAGATTGCGGGTGGCTACTTACCGACTCATTAAGTCCGTTTCCATCCTCGCCTGATTTTCGCTAACCGATTCTCGGGTTCCATAATTTTCTGTAGTGTTTCCTCAATGCGGCTGCTACTATGCCCTCAATCTGCTCTATTCTAAGGATACTGATGTTGTTGAGGTTGCATAAAATTCTGCTTTTGGTTTCCACCCCAAGAAGAATTCGGGTGGCCCCCGCCACCCCCGTTGGAGTTGCTTCCGAAATTCTAATTCCTTTGCACATTCCTAACAAATTGACACATTCGACATTCCACAAGATCTGTGTTTTGCCCATTATTACCAAAAATTTCACACCAACTAGGTATATTTCTATCCTGACACAAGATCTCTCTCGAGATACAAACATGCTCCCCACATTCTCATGTCCTGACCTAGGTAATGCCTTCTCAAGTTATTACCTGCTTACAAATATGCTTTCATGGTGATCAATCATAAAACAACCAACAATTCAGAATGCAAGACGAAAACAATAATCACAACTTAATTCCAAAATAATTTCATAAAATCACAATCATAATCCATGGCTTCAACCTCAGAGGAAGGGTTCTAGCCATCATGTTCGTAAAACTCTCTACACTACTATTAATCTACTCCTAAACTACATACTTACACGAGATTGGTAGATGAGAAGGGAATTTGACAAACCCTAGATGAGTTCTCCACTCCTCCTTCACTCCTAGGCAGTTTTCCAGAAATAAAATCGTGACCCCATGGAATTAGGGAGCTAAGGGTCCTATTTATAGTAAAATGGAGAATGTGTTTAATTTAGCCTCTGTTTGATGGCTCCGTGTCACTCTGAGTGTATAGCACTACCCGTGCCACGAAGGCAACGCGAAAGCTCACTGGAAATCACCCCGAAAATTGGTCTCGGCAGCACCCCGCCGCGTTGGTAGCGTGTCACGCTGCTTGGGCAGCGTGTTGACACCTTCTCGTCGCAGCTCGCCGGCCGTGGCACGCGTCAACGTGTGGGTCGCAGCGCAGCCTGGCCCGCTGTGGCACGTTGCCGACGCACAGGCTGTTTGTGCCTCCTCCTTGCCGACGTTCGCGTGTTAATCTACCTAAGCCTCTACATCACCAACTCATGGATTAGTTCTCAAGTCATAAACCTACAAAACAAAAAAGGGGCTAATCATGTTGGTTAGCACATATCTTCACATTCATAAAATCACATGAAAATGAATTAGATAACTTAGACAACACGATTAATTTAAGTTATAAAGCGTATCACGGGCATGCTATTTTTTGCCCGTGATCATTCCTCATGACCATAACTCTTCACACGATCCATTAAGTACACTAGGAATCTGGTCACCCGGGGTTCATCACTGGCAACCTAACGATTCGTTAGTGGTGACCACGATCATGGTCACCATCTGTTAAGTACACTCGCCTCAACCTTCCTTTCCCCCACTTTTGCCCCTCCCGACGACTGACTACTGAGTTTTTAGGTCTCATAACAACTCGTTAAGTCGGTCGTTCGAGGTATTTTCTTATAGGATTTCCGCATTTCCCTCGTTTAAGCCCCGAGACTTGATTTTTGAGTTTCCGGTGTTGCACATTCCCCCACGTACATTCTCAGACCTACTTCTCCTATGGAAATCAAGAGTTTTTTGTGATTAGCTAGTTATTACCGACGGTTTATGGAAGGCTTCTTCCCTATAACATCTCTGACTAAGTTAACACGGAAGAAAGTGAAATTCAAAGTGGTCGGATGCATGTGAGAAGAGTTTCTAGGAGTTGAAGACTCGGGACTCACTATCGCTCTAGTTTTGACCTTTCTAGAAGGAATAAGGGGTTGCTGTTTATTGCGACGCTTCCGTAATCGACCTCTAAAAGGCTCTCTAATGCAAGTGGGGAAAGTGATAGCCTACGCCTCTAGACAACTCAAAGTTCAGAGAAGAATTATCCAACTCATGACTTGGAGTTGGCAGCGTGATGTTCACGCTGAAATATGGAGACATTATCCTATGGGGCTCATGTGGATGTGTTCACCTATCACAAGAGCCTTTAGTATGTATTCGGTCAAGGACCTAAATCTTCACAAGAAGGTGGTTGAGCTATTGAAGTCTACGACATGAGTGTGTTGTATCACCCGGGCAAAGACAATATGGTGGATGATGCACTAAGCAAGTTGTCTATGGGGAGCCAGGACCGCTGTTGAAGAGGGGTAAGAAGGAAATGGTGAAGGATATTCACAAGCTAGCTCATTGGGAGTACAAATGGTGGATTCAACCGCAGGTGGAGTGGTAACGCAAAATGGGTCAGATTCTTCCTTGGTAGTTGAAGTTAAGTCCATATAGGACGAAGATCCCATCTTACACAATCTTAAGGGAGAAGTTCTCAAAAAATAAATGAAGCATTCTCCCAAGGGGGAGATGGTGTGTCAAGCACTGTGCATATTTGTGTGTACTGGTTGTTGGTGAGTTGAGACAGTAGATACTAGCTGAAGAACACAGTTCTAGATATTCTATTCAATTCTGGTGCTACCAAGATGTACCGTGATTTACGGGATATCTACTGTGGAACGGTATGAAAAGAGACATCACAATTTGTATCCAAGTGCCCGAACTACCAGCAAGTCAAGGTAGAGTATCGAAGACCAGGAGATATGACTAAGGATATCATCATCGAAGTGGGAAGAAGTAAACATGAACTTCATTATGTCTACCTGGACTTCGTCGGCAACATGACTCAATCAAGGTAGTAGTAGACTCCAGAGTGACTAAGTCGCATATTTCCTCCCAATCCAAATGACAGATTCAAATGGTGACTATGCTGACTTTTACATCCAAGAGTTAGTCAGACTTTATGGGGTGCCATTAGCTATCATTTCAGACAGAGGAACTCAGTTCACTTCATATTTTTGGAAGTCTTTTTAGAAGGGACTAGGCACTGTGTCAAGCTTCGCACAACTTTTCACCGCAAACAGATGGGAAAGCTGAACGATCATTCGCATCTCTAGAAGATATGTTGAGGGCATGCGTGATCGATTCAAGGGCAGTTGGGATGATCACTTTCCTTTCATCGAAGTTCATGTACAACAACAACTATCACTCCATAGTACAAATGAACCATTTGAGGCATTATATGGTAGGAGGCGTAGATCTCCTATATAGGGTGGTTTGAGGTTGGTGAAGCTTACCTTGATAGCACCAGACTTAGGTGCACGAGGCAATGCAAAAAGTTCAACTCATCCGAGAAAGATTGAAAACAACTCAAAGCCGTCAGAAATCTTATGCCGATATGCGGAGAAGAGAGTTGGAGTTTGCGCTTGATGACTCGGTTTATCTCAAAATTTCTCCCATGGTGGGGTGATGAGGTTTGGAAAGAAGGGAAATCTAAGTCTGAGATATATGGGATCTCTATAGAATTTTTAGGTGTATTGGAAACAGCTTTCATGAGCTAGAATTACCCCACAACATCTTTCCATGTGTCACTTTTGAAGAAGTGCATCGGAGATTCAATTTCAATTATGCCATTAGACAGTGTAGAAATAAAGGATAGTCTCTCATAAGATGAGGTCCCAGTCCGTATCCTTGTCCGTCAAATTCGTAAGGTAAGGAACAGCAGGCTTCACAAAGCTTGTGGAGGAATCACAAGTTGAGGGAGCTAAGCATGGGAGGCCAAAGTGGCATATGATGGCCGATACCCACACTTGTTCCCCTCCGGCTCAGTTTCAGTTTAAGGTACCAATTTCCTCAAAAACTCTATTCAATTGCGGTGTTCCATTTCTTTCATATGATTGATCATGAGTATGATTAGTGAATTTAGTTCTACTTGTAGTTTAGTTTGAGGGAGTCATTTCGTTATTTTCGTTTTTACAAATAATATTTGGACATAGTGATTGAAAATTTCGCTTTTTTGGGGGTTTTCCAACATTTGAGGATGAATGTTTCCAAGGAGAGATATTGTAATTCCTCAGAAACTCAAAGACCGAATTCAAACTTAAAATAAAGAAAATGGAAAATTGGCACCGCCACAACGGGTCGTTAGGTGACTCGTTGGAGGTGCCTACGAGCGTGAGGTGACTCGTGAGGAGGCCAGGAGAGGAATTTTAAGTTTTGGAAAAAATGGATACCCCACGGACGACCCAATGAGTCAGGTCGGGCCCCACGATTCGGTTAGGCCGGCCGTGGGAGTGTCTAACAAAAGTATCGAGGTGGGGCGTGTACTTGATGAAAGGATCTCATGATTCGTGGTCAGTCACCAATGAGTCGATCAGATAGGGGAGAATTTTCTGAGAGTGAGGCAGTGAACTCCATGACCGCACCCGACCGTGGTCACCAAAGAACGAAGTCGTGAAGTCATCTGCCACGCCCCTGCACGATCGACATAGACAAAGGTAATGCACAAAAGTGATGCCACGAGTCGGCCCAAGGAACGAATCATTATGTCCCTCGTTAGGACCATCTGACAACTCTTCCCTACATTTTTCCAAAGGCTGTTTAGTAATTTACTACTCTCCTAAACTTTAAACTACGTTTTTTGGACATAATTTCGTACCTATTAGTGAGAATGATTGGCCTCTCCCCTCATTCCCACGTACATTCTCAGAAAACATCGAAGGGTTCTCTTAAGAACTTTCAGAGTAAGGTCCAGGGTACTTCATCCATCTTCGAAATTCTAGTTTCCTCCTCAAGGGAATTCTTATCCAGGTATGTGGGAATTCAACAAGGGGATTGTTCTTCCCTTGTGTCCCCCTAAACTGCTCGCCCACTACCGCTCTAGCCCCGAATTTTTGATTTTGAAGATATTTCTATCAGACCTTATTTATTTCTTGAGGAATACTATTCTATGCTAAATTTGTGATGTTTTCCACCAAAATTGTAGCTAGAATGATGTATGTTCTGTTGAATGTGAATTTTATCCATAGCTCTTGAAAATCGTAACTAGAATTTGCTTAAGTATTAAATTCTCGAAAATTGCTTGAATATTTCGTAGTTAGGGGTTCCTATGATATTCGTATGTAAAAGGAAACTCAGTCACATGTGTATTAGTCAATTTCAGTCAAAAAGTTTATATACTGTGACACTTAATACCTAATCTTAGTCGCATTTAGCAACTTCCGGGTTGACCAGAACAATGTCACTAATCCCGCTTGACTGCGTAAATCCTTGAAGTGTCTCGCGATACCTCCCAGCTATCCGAATCAGACTCAGAACTCAATTTCATATTTGGTCCACTAGGCGGTCATGACACTTTAGATAACCGCTCTAACTAGCCTGACCCAATAAGATTACAATTTGTTTTTAGACAGTTAGTGACGCTTCTAGATAAGGGGCCTCGACCACCCAGAACCCAGCTGTATCTAGCTGACAAGACTCTTCGGGGAAGCCAGTTATACTTAACTAGTCTTGAACCCTGCTTTGGTTATCGCCTAATATTCGCCTTTAGGTATTCTAGTGGGAGAAGGACTTAGCACCTAGCGGATCGGGGTCTAGCTAATCTTGTACCTAGAACTACATTGCCAACTTAGGTTAAAGTATTACTTGTCCTGATTTTCCCTAGACTTTCGTGATCACCTGGGCCTCATGCCTCATACCCCGGGGCAGATACAGTCCTACCGGTGGCGTATACATCGGACTCCACATATAGCCTATGTGGTTATATATCGGTTATAGACTCCCCTCCTACTAGTTAGCTCAGTCCAGTCTCAGTATAATCAGTTCAGTTCGCTTCAGCTCATTAGTTTAGATCAGTTCAGTATACTCGACTCTGTAATTTTCAGACTTAGGGCATGTCATTGACCATTAGATAGGGTCAGTTAGACCATCTCGCTTATTACATTTTAGTCAAGATATTAGTTGGTCATTGCATGTCATTTTCAGCTCAGTCTTCATATTCAGTTATGTTATTCCTTCTTACTCAAGACATTCAGTATTGACGCATGTCTTTTATGCTGTATCATTTTATGATACAACCGGGCAGGTTCTTAGATTCAAAGATTGTTAAGCCACCGCAGCTCGTATCCTCCTACAGTTAAGTGAGCCTTCATCTTTCGAGGGTATTATTTCATTTCTTTAAGTCATTTCATTACTTTTAGTTAGACTTAGAGTTAGCTGGGGTTTGTCCCAACAATTCATCGTCCTGATGGTTTGACACATAATACTTGACTTCGTACTATCAGTACTATTCAGATGTTTTATACTTTATGTCCCGCTTAGCTTTCATTAATGTTTTATGTTATTTTTTCTAAAGATTTCGTTATGAAAGTTTTACTTAGAATACCAGTGAATGATAGACCAAAGGTTGGATTGGGTTTACTTGTACTCCTGCACGTGTTCGGTCTGTGGTGTAGACTCGGGCGTGACATCCCACCACCTGACCTTCTTGAGAAACTAGTTGCTGATTCAGGCTCTATTATTCTCCCTTCTATTTCCTTCAATTTCTCTTCCTAAATCACTTGAGCATAGATCATAAGTCGAGACATATCCATATCCCCGATGAGCATAGTAGTTCTGCACTCCTTGACCACCAAATCCGAGACACCTAAATGAATCATCTACTGAGCCCTTGGGCTCAACAATTACCTCTAGAGCATACCTAGACAGTTATGTAAAATTAGGAGCGTAGTTCTTGACACACAAAATTTTTTTCTTCCTGGTTGATGAACTCACCTTGCCTCTCGCAACTTGCGAGGAAAGAACTTATCCAGAAGGCCATCACAAACTCATTCCACCCAATTGGAGTTGCATCCCCGCTGATGGCTTTCTTTCATCTACTTAAATCATAGGTGTGCTACCCCTTTCAACTATGATACCAAGTTTGATATTTGGCCCCAAAGGTGTCATGACTTCCGAAGTCTACACCCTAGATGCGACATGGCAATTAGAGCTATAAAGGGCCCCAAGCCAGCCCAGGCATGGCATAACACTACTAGGTTCAAATTTATAAATATACTGAGCGAAAACTGAATGAAATTATTGAACAACTATTTCTAAGTAGTAAATAATCTAAGTTAAGTAAATAAATATGGCATCCGACGTTTACAACACATAAAGATGGGCATACTAATCGACTATCTGTTCGAAAGCTTATTAATCGATGAGTTGCTGGGACAAAACCTCAACTAACTCTAAAGATCTGAAAAAAATAAGACTAAGGACATATAACATAAAAATATAACTCCAACCCTCAAATGATGAGGATTCACCAACTGTGTGGTCGATCAAGAACTAGAACGTGTCTAATCACTTTGGGTTGACTTCGAGTGTTTGATCAATATCATAAAATGATATAACACAAGTACGCTCGTCAGACTTTGAATGTACTTAGTATATGCAATATGCAACTGAGATAGATAAAACATGTTGATAATCTCAAAAGTTGCACTGAAGTACATATCTAAATTAAAGTACCATGACCCTACTAAGATATGTAAATATTGATATGAAATATTCTGAAAATATAATGTATGTACAAGTAAAATCGATTTAAGGGTCATATACACGTACTAAAAATCGAGTTTGTAGTTATGACTAAGACTGTAACTGTACTGAATGATGGGATATTCTTTAAACTACATATAACCACATGAGATAAACATGGAGTTCGATGTATGTTCCCCATCGATAGGACCCAATATACTTTGCCAGGGTATAAAGGCATGGTTGATGTGATCA
The DNA here is from genome assembly GCA_018107945.1 of Datura stramonium. Taxonomy (NCBI): domain Eukaryota; kingdom Viridiplantae; phylum Streptophyta; class Magnoliopsida; order Solanales; family Solanaceae; genus Datura; species Datura stramonium. The sequence goes on from JACEIK010001221.1 coordinate 205,221, forward strand.
CTAAAACTAATGTCCATTCCGATTACAACCTACGGTGGAACGTAGTTCTGGGGACTTGGGTGCACTGGAAACCTGATCCAACTCGGTTCTAAGTACTAATCCCAATTGATAAATTTACTAATAATTTATCGATAGCTCAAAAAACTAGTGTTCTTAAGACTAAGCTGTGAAACTACTTTATCCGAACATATTCTAAGAGTCTAAAGCACCTGAAAATACAACATTGGCGCTGTCAACATCCGTATATTGAAATCATGATAGAATGATAAAGACTAAAATATGAATTCATGCTAAACTCAATGCCATATAGATAAGATATATAATATACATATAACCGAACTTAAATCATCATGCCATGATCTCACATGAAAGTATCATATGTAATCAATTGTAAACCATGAATGCCATGCACTAGGAATCAAGGTGAGACTTGAGAATATTAAATGTGGTTTGGCAACTAAAATATGGAATGAGTACTCAAGGGAATATTCTTCTTATAGGATTTGAGATGTCAACATTTTCTGAAAACTTTTTGGACACAAGGGTGAAAGGATAACCCTTGTTTAAATCCTACATACATTATCCCTTGCCTCACAACTAATAACACGAATACAGAATCCCTTGTACGTATAATTCACAATAATTATATGGATAGGAACCACAATCAATAACTTAACGATGAAACTAAGTCATAGAGACATTTCATCAATACCTGTAGGGATCATAACTTAGGGTTAGGAAATTGTTAGATTAATCTTAGAATGAAGGAGACTTGCCTTGGAGAACTCTGTAACTAGAGATGTTTGGAGAGGCCAGTTCCTCTTCAAAATCGTGGACATTTAAAGAGAATATAAGGTCTGGACGTTAATATTGTATGAGTAATTAGAATGATTTCCAACTTAAAACATAAGATATATTTAGGAAATAGGGTCCGGATGTGGCTCGGCCCATGCCCTAGCCATAGCCCCAAATCTCGATTCTTTTGGAATTCTCGCTTCTCCTGGGGCGCTGCGCTTTCCATAGTACACTTTGAAGAATTTTTCATCTGGTCATCTCGACGCGGCTTCCCTAATGTGCCAAACCCGAGCAATTTTTTTCCGGTTTAGTGTCGTGTGACACGTCTCTCCATGTGCTTACCTTGATAGTGCCTTAGTAAAATACTTATAACGTTTTACTCCAAATGATGATTGACAAATAGTTGGATGCATTGGAATCATGAATCAAAGGGATTCAATTTATGGGTTGAATAACTCAAAATACTTCTTAGACTGAGAGTTATGATAATTTAAAATTGACCTTTGTAAGAGCTTACATGAAAACTCAACGGCGTGAAAGCTCTCAACTCAAATCTATGCTATAGGTTCCTTATGACCTTAATTCGCATCTAATGTACTTCCCAAACTTAAGAAATTATATTAACACCAAGTTACCATAAAAGTTTTTTTGGGTTTTGATCTATTCATTTCACGATGACTTTGAACTTAGCTCAAAAGTCGAAGGCGTACATTATTCTCCTTTTAGAATCATTCGTCCTAGAATGAAGACTAATAAAGATGAAAGGATAAGGAAAGAGCTGTAACCCCAATACCGAGTGCTAATCACTAAATACTGATGGAGTGACTGACTACTAAATTGAGATACATAACTAAACTGAACTCACGCAACAAGGATGCATACTAAGACATGATTAGAACTGAAAAACATGAAACTCATGAGCACAGTAGAGTGATAAGGAAGAACTAGTACATGATGTTGAAGCTGGTGATGGAAGGGAGTAGATAAGGGTACTTAACCATCATATCTCCATCATATTCGCTTCAGCTTGCCCACATAGCTCCCTCAACAAGTTGGTTTCTCTAAAGTACTTTACTAAGGCGACTCCGTATTCCTCAACTTATGAACATGATGGTCAAAGATCACAATGTGGGACCTCTTTCAAGAGACCCTCCTTTATGCCAACAATCTCAAGAGGCAAAACTAAGCGTCGGATCACCAATGCGTTTATTCAATAGAGACACATGAAAGACTCGGATGCACCGATGCTAACTCCGCATACAAGTCTAGCTCATAGGTCATATTACCAATATGTGATAGAATAGGGTAAGGGCCAACACATTTAGGACTGAGATTCTATTTTATCCTAAAGCCTCATTACCCCTTTCATAGGTAAATTTTTATATATATGTAATCATATACAACAAACTCCAACTCTCTTCTCCTCACATCCACATACGATTTATAAGCCACTTTAAGTTGTTTTGAACCACTGACAAGATGAACTTTCACTATAGCCTCGTGAACCGAGTCATGCCCTAGCCAAGGTAGCTTCACAAACCTCATAAAATCACCCTATAGGAGACATACACCTCCTATCATAAAGTTCCTCAAATGGGGCCATCTGGATGCTGGATTAGTAACTATTGTTATATGCAAACTCGATGAGAGGTAGGTGATCTTCCTAAATACCTTTGAAATGATCACAAAAAGCCCTCAACATATACTCTAAAGTCTGAATGGTCCACTCAGCCTGACCATCTATCTGCGGGTGAAAAGTTGTGATGAGCTTAACTTGGGTACCAAGTCCTTTCCGAAAAAACTTCTAGTGTGAGGTGAAATAAGAACCCTATCAAATAGTAGAAAAAGGGACCCCATGCAATCTAACTAATTCCCAAATGTATAGCATACCATAATCCTCTATTGAATCTGTGGTCCTGACTGTAGGAAATGCACTACCTTAGTCATTTAGTCTAACCACACAAATCGACCATACTCCGCTCGCGTATACGAGGTAGACTTATAATGAAATCCATATTGATCTTCTACTTCCAAGTACGGATGCCAATGTTCCGAGTCATACCTCCTGGTCTCTAGTGTTTAAACTTCACCTGTTGGTAGTTAGACACTAGTAAAAAATTCCGCGATGTCCTTCTTCATGTCATTCCACCAATAGACCTCCCATAGATCACACACATCTTAAGATACCCCTGGTGGATAGAATACTTGAGTTGTGAGCTTCCATCGTGTCCTGCCTTCAAATCTTCTACAGGTACACACACAACCTGCCCTGGTAATGATCACCATCTGCCCTTTTGGAGAATTCTTCACCTCTTTACCAAGGACTACTTCCTTTCAACTTATGTAATATTGGGTCATCATAAATCTTTGCCTTAACTCCACCATAAAGGAGGACTTAACCCATTTTGGACAACTCCACCTACTGTTGAGTCAACTAAACGAGCTCCTAATCAGGACAACCTGTGAACATCTTTAACCAGTTCTCTCTTGTCATTCTTATTATGAGCAATACTACCGATCGACAACTCCGTCGAAGGGCCATCCACTACATTGGCCTTACTCAGTGATACAAAACACTCATGTCGTAGTATTTTAACAACTCTAACCATCTCTTCTAATGAAGATTCTAATTCTTCTAGATAATCACATATTGCATGCTTTTGTGATCAGTGAAAACCTCTACATGAACACCATAAAGGTAGTGCCTCCAAATTTTGAAGGAAAATATTACCGCTGCTAGCTCAAGATTGTGAGTTGGATAGTTTTTCTCATAGAGCCTTGAGTCAAGTTCGGGACGTACAAGCTACAATTTACCATGCTGTGGTCAATACACAACCCAGAACAATTCTGGAGGCATCATAGTAAATCACAAACCCATTTGAACCTTCCAGCAAAGTCAAATCGGGGCAGTAATCGAAATGAGTCTTAAACTCTAAAAACTCTTCTCACATGCCTTAATAACCCAAACTTCACTTTCTTCTAAGTCATTTGGGTCAGAGGTGATATAATAGATAATCCTTCACGAACCTTCTGTAATAACCGGCTAGGCCCAAGAAACCTCGGCCATCTCACTGAGAAGTGGGTCTTGGCCAATTTTTAACGACTTCAATATTTTGAGGATCCACCTAAATACCCTCAATAAAGATTATATGACCAAGGAATGTCACTGATTTTATCTAGAATTTACATTTCTACCTAGCTTAATAACTGGCGGCCCTGAGAGCTCAAAACTATTCTCAAGTGGTCCACATGCTCATCCTTACTTTGGGAATGTGACTTCCAGGATGTCATCTATGAAGATGATGATGAATATGTCCAAGTACTGCTATTTGAACAATTTATCAAATTAATTAAAGTTGTAGGAGCATTTGTTAGTCAAAAAGAAATAACAAAATTCATAAGGAGCCATATCGAGTTCCGAAAGTTGCCTTGAAATGTCAAGACTGGCCACCTCTAAGCTAATGATAGCCTTATCTAGGTCTATCTTTGAAAAATAGCTAGCACCCTGAATTTGGCTCGAGAAAGTCATCAATCCTTGGGGGGTATACTTAATTCTTGATTATGACCTTGTGGAACTGATGGTAGTCAATACACATCTTGAGTGTACCGTCTTTCTTGCGCACAAATAACACTGCGTCACCCCACTGGGACTTACTAGCCTGATGAAACCTTCATATAGTTTGTCCTGTTGTTCCTTCAACTCCTTAATCTTAGTTAAAGCCATTCTATAAGGAGGAATTGAGATATACTGGGTATCTAGAAGAAGGGCTATGTCAGAGTCACTTCCTCTCGTGAGGGACTTTGGGAATATCCTAGAAATACATTTGAAATTGACTGGAGAGTTGAGTTTTGGAACTAGATTCCTCTGACCCAAACTAAATGATAGATGCATCCCCTTTGAAATCATTTTCCAGCCTTAAGGTAAGAGATAACTCAATCTCAGGTTCGAAGCACAATTCTTCCACCTCAGACTAGTTCGTTAGGAAATTGCAACTAAACAACTCTAGTTCTGTAATTAACTAAGACATAGCAAGAGTGTAACCAGTCCATGCCAAGAATGAGGTCAAAATTCAGACTATCTAACTCCATTAGATCAACTGTGGTGACTTTTTAAAACTGCTATTGCGCTTCGTATGCCCTACTGCTAAACCGACTCACCTACAGGAGCAAAGACTTTAAAGGGTTCCGAGAGGGTTTTTTTGTACTAATATAAGATTGGACTGCATATAAGGAGTTATAAAGAAAAGTGTGGCTCCTGGATCCAATAAAGCATAAATATAAATATGGAAGAGACGTAACATACCAGTAACTACGTGAGGTGAGTTCTCCTGGTCCTGACATGAAGACAGAGCATAAAAAGCGATTTATTGTGGAACACTACCACTGTGACGTAGTACCCTATAGAGTCGGGCACCCTTACGAAGCTGTTGAAGTAGTGGATTAGATCATCCCACATTCGATTGATGGATAATTATTTAACCTATGACCTAGCTGACCACAACCAAAGCGACCCTCCTTAACAGAAGGCACTCACCCGAATAGTTCTTACCATACTTATAAACACTGGGAAAGTGCAGCTACTAGAGACATGGCTCTAAGACAAGAGCTAGATGCTCTACCCTTATGATTAGTACGAGGTTTGGGAGAAGGAGCACCTGATCAAGAGAATGACCTGAGTCAAGATCTTCGCGATGATGAGAGCAATTTCCCCTTGTCTGGACTCACGTGAGTATTCAAACCGCCCTATTCTAGTCCTTGCTCTCCCTATGCTTTTCTTTCAACTTTTCCTCAATTTTTGGCATGGATCATAATCCTAGAAATGTCCATATAGCTGATGAGCATCCTGTCCTTCACTCTTGACCACCAAGTCTAAAACTCCTGATGTTGTGCTCCAACGCACGTGCAAGCGTACACGATCATACAAGTAATATAGTGACTCTTTTAAGCGCCAACTGTTGAATCCACGAGACTCGGACTTATTTTAGAGAATATCCAAGTTCAAGTGCTCAATTAATTTTCACAAGTGTTAGTTTTCAAGATTTAAGAGTTGGTATCTAAATCTACAGTGATCACAATTAATTCGAACATGTGGTAATGAGAAACATCTAGAGTTATGTCTACAATCATGAAATGCTACAATTCACAATGGTTCAAGTATATAAAATTTCGTTGTTGTCTCACGAGTTAATATGTAGTGTTCATGATCTCCCGAGCCTCTAAACAAAACAAACTAGTCTCACACCTACATCATTGAGCGGGGATGAACGTCCTAATTCACGAGCAATTAACACCGCAAGTGTGGCTCCACGGTTTACGCCCTTGATTATGGACTTTCATCCCTCTAATCATTTAACCTAACTTAGCTTCAATAAACTACTTCTACGAGCGATGATGTGACACCTCTAAGTCGGTGTCTATTGTCCCCTCTTTTATTAACCAAGCAAGGAGAATTAGGTATACTGTTATCCCAATCATGAATCTTATCATAAAGACAAGAACTTTCCTACATCTTTTGTTCTAACATAGGGATTGCTCTTTCAAGCTTTTGCCTAAGTTTAACAAGTTTGTTTTCATGGTGATCAAGCATAAAAACAATGATGATTAAGAATTCAAGACAAAACAATACCTAAAACTCAAACTAAAGATGAAAATCAAGCAATTACATTCATATCATGTGGCCTCAAACCTAGAGGAAGGGTTTTAGCCACTTATGTTCATACACTACATAGAAACATTATAAAGCAAAGTACTTACAAAATGTTAAAAGAGAATGAAAGTTTTTGAACCCTATGTAGAGTTTCCTTCGTTCTCCCTGCTCCTTTTTCTCTCTCCAAAAATATTTCTGTGATAATGAAATTAGAAGCTTTTATACCCCTGGGGCTCAAAGATCGAACCCAGAGTTGGAACGAAACTTTTGAATTAATGTTGCAAAGTACAGGATGAGTCCGTGAGAAGACTTCAGGAGGAGACCCCACGAGTCGTCAGGTGGTTCGTGGGGAGGCCTGGAGGGATGAAGAATCGAGGTCCCCACGAGGGAGAGAACGACTCATGGTCACCTATTACAATTCGTTATGTAACTCGTGGGTGATGTTGGAATTAAGTTAGAAAGAAGTGACCAAAGCAGTACCTAATTTGGATGGACCCCAAATGAGTCGTGGCTAGAATCACGGGAATGACTCGTGAGGTGAGTCCTGAGCAAAAAGGTTGAAAGTAAGAAAGTGCACCTAAAGAAAGGTGACCAAACGTAGTCGTGATCTCGCGAACTAGAAATTGTGATCTCGAGAATGAGTTGTTATGTCCCTGCCATGAGCCCCAACGCACGCGAACCAGTGCACTGATGGGTGACTCGACGAGCTGCTGCTCGTCCTGGAGAATCGTCAGGTCACCCGTTAGTCACCTGGCAGTTATTTTGCGGAAATAGTAAGGGCCTTCTCATAATTTCCTAAGTTCCTAAGACCTATACTACGCTGCTTAAGACTCATTTTTAGTGGGTTTTAAGTAGGGTAAATCCTATTTTAAGCAATTCTTCCCATACATGCAAGTTTAAGATCGAAGAGGAGATCTGGCTACAAAATCTAAAGGTTTCATTGGAATCTCAGCTTAGGCTATTAGAGGGTGTTAGAATTCACCATTCCCAAGTATGTAAGGCTATGAGTGGGTGCTTCCTTCCACAGCCATGCCCAATTTCTTTCAAACATTATGAATTACATATGATCATATGGGGTTTCTACCCAATTGCATAATTCTCCAATCTCTACACATGGGTCTGATTAGATTGTATTTATATAGATGAATTATAGTTTATCGTATACTAAAGTGTTTTCCTTATAAAATTTGCTTTAAAAATTCAAATCTAAAAACGCCCATGGGTGAAGAGTTCATAAAAGAGGTGATTTATGGTAAATGTGTGATGATGATGAAGTTGATGATGAAAAACGTGTTTCCAAAACTACCCATGACTATGTTGATGTTTTCAAAATGAAATGATTAGACCCAAGTATGATGAAGCTATGGGTGATGTGCACATGTTGATTTAAAGTGAGGATTTTTCCTGAAACTTATCATATTGTTTGAAGTGAACTTCCCAATTTTTAGTATAAATTCTAGCTTATGGTATGTTGAGTAAATATTTATATATGTAGCTTACCACATGATTTGGAGCAAGATGTTCTACCCTATGATTTAGTCGTGGTATGTTTCAATAAAGCTTCTCATATGCATGGATTCATGATTGAGATGTGTCATTAATGAGCTTTGTCAAGGGACAATATTTATTTTATTTTCATATGATGTCGAGTCTATGCATGATTTGTTATGAGTTTTGTCAATAGACAATGTTGAGCCGCCTCACGAAGGTTGAGTTATGCAGCGATTTCATACACCCTCATCATAGAAGATGTTGAGCTTTGTTATATACGATGTAGAGAATTGCTCGTTTGGGCAGAAGAAACTAGCACCGAGCGGGTTAAGGTCGATTATCCTATTTCCCCAACTACGCACAACGTAGTTGATACTATTATATTATTAGGACCTCCTCGAGCTATCCTCGGCATGATTGTCCCTTCAGCTTTATATCGATATACAATGGTAGCGTCCTTAGCCCTGAAAGGTTTTAGACGGCTCTTCCCTCTTGAGGTAGCAGTCAGACCACATAAGCTCTATCGTGGTATGTCTGGTTAAGTGACGAGTCTCCTACCGCCTATGTCATTCAGATTACATATTCACATGATAATTACTTATGCATGCATGCCCAAAAAGCAAGTTTGACTCATCGTTAAGATTTTATATAAATATTATGTTTCAGCTTTGAGTCATTGTGTCAATCATGATGTTCTAAAGCTATGCATGGTCATGTTATGATAAGAGTACGCATTTCAAAGTGAATGTAAGTAGCCCTAATTACATTTAAAATCTTATGATATGTTATGGAATGTTTTAAATTATTCGGTTTTACTTACCTTGCATACACAGTACATTCCACGTACCGACCATACTCTATGCCGCATCATTTTATGATGTAGGACCCGGTTCTGCTCACCCCCGTTTGTAGTCGCTGTCGAGTTAGCACTGCTATTTGGTGAGTCCTCATCTTCGAGGACTAAATCTTCATGTTTAGATGTATTTCAGTTTTAGTATTGTTTAGCTAGTTGGGGTGTTATCCCATCAACTCGTCTAGATTAAAGGCTTGCTAGACTTAGACGTATTCAACTTCAGATATTTATTTTGTTGTTATATTAAGTTTGGACTTCAATTCAGTTTATAATTATGTTTCCTTCATATTTTTGAATGAGTTAGTGAATATTTATGCCATGGATCGACTTGGCCCTACAAAAACTTTGTCCCGTGCTTGATTCAGCCTCCGTTTGCTAGAAAAACTTGGTATCAGAGCCATAGGTTTGAAATGTCCAAGGAGTCCGACGGTTAGTGGTGGCTCCTTTTCATGGGTTTGGGAAGCATGCCACATCAAGTGACGAAGAGGTCAGGGGCTTTGGGAAATGTTCCCTTTTTCATGATCTATATTGTGCGATGAGCGCCTTCTATCCTTCTAACTCATGCTATTCACGATTGTAGAATCATGGCTCCTGAAGGACAGAAATGGAAGAAGATGGGAGTAGAGGATACGGGGATGGAACGCTCATGAGCACGCCTTATTCTACTCAGTTCAGAGCCTCGTACACCGGAGCTAGCCGCTCATGCTGGGAGTTTTGATCTGCCATTCAGATGCTTGCGCAGGCCTTGGATGCTCAGGTCAATCAGCAGGCCGTTGGGCATGTTCCTCAAACGGTACGCAGCAGCGCCGCAGTCCGAGACACTTCTTGAGGATGAACCCACTGGAGTTTCTCAGGTCCAAGTGTAGATGAGGACCGTATGATTTCATTGATGAGATTGTCAAGATCACCGAGGTTATGGGGGTGAGTAGTGTTGAGTGCGCAGAGTTGGCCTCCTACCAGTTGAAAGGGGTTGCGCATATTTGGTTCCGCCAGTGGAAGGACAACAGGTCAGCTGGAGAAGGTCTAGTCACATGAGGAGTTTTAGGTTGCATTCTCGATCGGTTCTTCCTCGAGAGGTGAGGGAGTTGAAAGTAGCTGAATTTGTGAATTTGAAGCAAGGAAGGATGATTGTTTAGAGTATGCCCTGGAGCTCACCTGCCTATCTAAGTATGCCCTGTAGTTATGGTCACCAATGTGCATGGGTGAGCAGATTTGTGCATGGTATGTCAGATATTTGGACAAGGGACCACAGGACAACTATGCTCCATCAGGAAATGGACTTCCTCGCATTGTGCTGTACTAATACAGAGGAGGTACATTCAAGGAAGAGGGAGGCCAAGAGGGCCAAGACTAAGGACCATAGGTTCTCTTAGTAGAGATCCCGTGGTGGGCGCACTACGCCAGACTCCACTGAGATCATCGCCCCAACCTCTTAGCACCGAGTGTTCCATCTAGGCTCAGACATGATCATAGAGGGCGAGCGTCGTGCTCGAGGGGTCATCAGGAAGTAGGCCCTCGAACTTCAAGCATTCAGCTTTGTCACGGGGCGTGCAACTGAAACACAAGCGCGTTGTTTGGTGTAATGAGCTTGTTTTGGATTTGGGTAGCCTCGGACATATGCTCGTAGATTGTCCCGCCGTGAGACAGATAAGGTTGGGGCCGAGGCCCAGCTTCTAGTTCTGCAGCTCCACCCCACACATAGCACATTAGGGGAATCTACTAGAATAGCTGGCGGGTAGTACCAGAACAGATTCTATGCCTTAGCCACTGCTGAGTACGAGGTTTCACCATGGTCACCGTTATGTTGAGAGTATTTCATGTTGATGTTTATGCATTGCTAGATCCGGGGGCTACCCTATCATTTGTGACACTGTATATACATGTAGCTTTGGAGTCAGTCCCGAAGTATTGTCAGAACCTTCTCGCTTCTACTCCAAAGAGAGGTGACCCGGGCTATAGCTAGACGGTGTATAGAGATTTCATCTTGCTCCTTCAAGGTCACCTCACACTTGATAGAGTTATGCATGGCCGATTTTGATGTTATTCTCCCCATGGATTGGCTATTTGAATGCTAAGGCTTCACAATTGTAGACTCGGTCAATAGAGTTCAGATTTCCCCGGGTGAGCCCGTCTTAGAATGGGAGGGTAATTCAACTGTGTTCGTAGGTTGATCTATTTCTAAGGCTATGAAGAGGATTTCTACTGTTGCTTGTACCATCTAGTTAGGGTTAAGGATGCGGTAGTCTGAAACCCCAACTATCCAGTCCATATCAGTAGAACGTGAGTATCCAGAGGTCTTTCCCCGATGATTTCTAGGTGTCCCTCCCAAGCGGGACATTGATTTCGCATAGATATTCTTCGACACGAAACTCCGTATCAATTCCTCCTTACAGAACAGCTCCAACCGAGCTAAAAGAGTTACTGAAGAATTAGTTGAAGGACCTATTGGATAAGAGCTATTAGGCTGAGTAAGTCTCTATAGGGTGCACAAGTGTTATTTGTCCTAAGAAGGATGGTTTGCTAATATGTGCATCGACTATCGGCGCTGAAATAGGTCACTGTCAAGAACAAGCACCTTTACCCGTGATCAATGATTTGCTTGACCAGCTTTGTAAGCAAGTTTTTCTCCAAGATTGATCTCAGGTCTGGGTATCACCAGTTCAAAGTTCGGGAGAGTGACATCCCGAAAACCACTTTCAGACTCCGATATGGTTACTACGAATTTGTTGTTATGTATTTGACTAACCAATGCCCTCAGCCTTTATGGATTTAATGAATCTGGTGTTCAAGGCATATTTGGACATGTTCGTGATTGTGCTCATTGATGACATCCTTATATACTCGAGTGAGAAGTAAGCATGTCGTCACTGGAGAATAGCAATTCTTAATCTTAAGGATCGCCATTAGAAGCAAAAGCTCAGCAAATGCAGCTTTGCTGACTCTGGAATTTCAGGCCATGTGGTATTCAAGAGGGTATAAAAGTAGATCCTCAAAAAGATCGAGGTGTAAAGAACTGCCTCAGACCGTGATCCCATCAAATATTTGGAGCTTTTTGGGCTTAGTGGGTTACTATCGGAGATTTGTGGAGGGTTGCTCATCTTATTGCCGCACCATTGACTAAGTAGACTCGTAAGAAGGTCAGTTTCAATGGTCAGAAGCCTATGAGAAAATCTTTTTAGGAGTTGATGACCACCACTGGCACTAGTGCTGACCCTACCCGAGGGTATGGATGGCTTTGTTGTATTGGTGATGCTTCTCAGTCGATTGGGATGTGTTGATGCATCATGAGTGATAGCATATTCCTCTAGACACGCTTGAAAGTTCATGAAAGAATTACCTGACCCATGATATTGAATTGGTCGTGGTGGTGTTTGCATTGAAGATATGCTGCACATTGTATAGAGTCCACATGGATGAATTCATGGATCACAAGAGCTTGCAATATGTGTTCACGCAAAAAGATCTCAATCTTCGACAAAGGAGGTGGTTGGAGCAGCTAAAGGATTATGACATGAGTGTTCTTTACCACCTGAGTAAAATATGGCAGATATACTTAGTAGACTCTCTATGGAGAGTGTGTCCCGAGTGGATGAGGGAAAGAGTTGGTGAAAGATATCCATCGACTTACAGGTTGGGAGTCAAATTGGCCACCACCGATGGCGTTGTTATGCAAAATGGACTGTAATCATCCTTGGTGGTTGATGTAAATTCAGGATGTATGGGGACACAATTTTTAGTAAAGCCGAAGGACTCCATTTGAAATCAAAAGGTGGTGGTTTTCTCCCAAGGGGAAGATGGTGTAATGCGATACCAGGGTACTCCATGTGTTCCAAATGTTGATAATTTGAGGGGATCTGGATATTGCATAAGGTACATGGATCCAGGTATCTGGGTACCACCAATATGTATCATGACTTGCAAGAAATATATTGGTGGAATGGCATGAAGAAGGATATTGCAGAATTCGTGAGCTGCGCCCGAACCGGCCGCCAGTGAAAGTTGAGCATCAAAGGCCGGGAGGTATTGCAGGATATTAACATTCCTACTTGAAGGGGGAAGAGATTAACATGGGATTCATTACTAGCTCTCCAGCCTTTCGTACTGCCGACAAAAAGAGATTCCATTTGGGTGGTGGTCGGGTGTGTTAACCAAGGCTGCACACTACCTACCGGTCAAAACCACAGACAGTGTGGATGAGTATGCCAAGTTGTATATTCGGGAGTTGGTTCGACTTCATGGAGTGCCCTTGTCTATTATCTCAGACCGAGGTACTCAGTGTACCTCTCAGTTTTGGCGGTCTTTCCAAAAAGGGTTTGGGACTCAGGTTAAACTCGACACAACATTTCATCCGCAAACGGATGGGCTGCTGCAGCGGCAAAAATCTAAACTCTGAGGAAATATTGAGTTCTTGTGTGATGGAATTTAAAGGAAGTTAGGATGATCACTTGCCTTTAATCGAGTTTGCTACACAACAGCTATCACTCCAATTCCAAATGGCATCGTTCGGAGGCTCTTTACAGGCAGAAGGTGGATCGCCCATCGGATGGTTTGAGGTTGGTGAGGCCATGATAGACTGATTTGGTTCATGAGGCCAGTAAAGGTTTAGTTGATGGACAGCTGAAGACTTCGTGAAATGTCAAAAGTCATATGCGGATGTGAGGAAGAGATTTGGAATTTGAGGGTTGATGATTGGGTATTTCAATGGTATCTTCCATGAAGGGAGTCATGTGGTTCGAAAGAAAGAAAACTCGGCCTCATATATTGGTCCTCTACCGGTTATGAGAAGAGTTGCAAGGTAGTATGCTTATTGACTTGCCATCGGAGTTATCTTCGATTCGTCCCTTCTTCATGTATCGCTCTTGAAAAAGTGCTTGGGTGACCCAACTTTAGTAGTCTCGGTGGAAAGTGTTGATGTGGGAGATAGCCTCGCTATGAGGAAATTCAAATGGTGGTCTTGGATTGTCGTCTTCGGAGGCCGAGGAACAAATAAGTAGCTTCGGTGAAGGTGTTATGGATAAACCAACATATTGAGAGAGCTACGAGGGAAGCCGAAGCGGTTATGATAGCTAAATACCCCCACCTGTTCCCTACCGGCTCAGTTTCAGTTTGAGGTATCAATTTTTGCCCTAATTATCTAATCAGTTTCCATGTTCAGCTCATGTGCTGAGTTTGAATTTTATGATAAATGTATGTGATGTCTCGATCCGGGCCTCATCCATGTAGTTCTTTTCAGAGGTAGTCATTTCAGTTTTTGATTTTAATAATCGTGTATTTGCATATGATGATTGCATGTTTCTGCATTTTCTATGTGTTCTTAATATTCGAGGACCAATGTCCCCAAAGGGGAGATATTGTTATATCCCGGAAGCTCAAAGATCGATCCCGGGAGTTGGAACGGGTACTCTTGAATTGATGTTGCAGGCACAGACGAGTCATGAGTAGACCCCCATGAGTCAAGTGGCTTGTGTGGAGGCTTGGGGGGATGAAGAATCGAGGTCCCCACGAGGAGAATGACTGCGGAGTCAGCCACCACGAGCTGTCATGTCACTGTGGGGTGAGGTTAGAATTAAGTTAGAAGAAGTGACTAGTGTACCTAATGGATGGGACCCCACGATTCGTAGCCAGTCCCAATGACTCGTGAGGTGAGTCGTGAGCAAGCAGGTTGAAAAGTAAGACAGTGTACCTGATGGAAGGTGATCACCAGTTGTGGTCTCGAGGAACTAGTCGTTATGTCCCCTTTATGAGCCCTACCGTATACAGTTAAACCAGCTGGCACTTGACGGGGTGACTTGACAAGACATTGCCCGCCCTGATTCTAATCGCCGTCACCCATTAGGGTCACCTAGCGCTTATTTTTTGCAAAATAGTAAGGGCCTTCGTAATTTCCTAAGTTCCTAATACCTATACTATGTCATTTAAGGATCATTTTAGTGGGTTTTAAGTAGGATAAAACCTATTCTAAGCCATTCTTCCCATGCTTGCAAGTTTGAAGGTTTGAAGAGGAGATTCAAGGCAAAAGCTCTAGGTTTCCATTGGACTCTTATCTTGGGCTAGAGTGGTGTTAGAATTCACTATTCCTAGGTATGCAAGGCTATGAGTCGGTGCTCTTCCCACCCATGCTCAATTTCTATCAAACATGATGAATTGCTTATGATGCATGATTCTTGAATCTCTGAACACATGGTATGATTAGATTGTATTTATATAGATGAATTGTGAAGATTGGGCATTCTTAAATTTTTTTCATTATAAAAAATTCATTTTCTAAAAATTTGAATCTAAAATGCCCAGTGGGTAAAGAGTTCATAAAAGAGGTGATCTATGGTAAATGTGTGATGATGAAAAACATGTTTTCAAAACAACCCATGATTATGCTGGATGTTTTCAAAATGAAATGATTAGACCCAAGTATGATGAAGCTATGGTGATGTCCACATGTTGATTTAAAGGGATGATTTTTCTGAAATAAGCTTACCACATTGTTTGGAAGTGAACTTCCCCACTTTTGTTATAAATTCTAGCTTGTGGTATGTTGAGTAAATATTTCTATACGTAGCTTACCACATGATTTGAGTAGGTTCTCCCACCTATGACTTATCTTGTCGTATGTTTCCTGAAATAAAGATTCTCATATGCATGGATTCATAATTGAGATGTGTGTCATTAATGAGGTTTTTCAAGGGACACGTTGAGCTTCATTTTCATATGATGTCGAGTCTATGCATGATTTCGTTATGAGCTTTTTCAATAGACAATGTTGGAGCTTGCTTCATATGACATTGAGTTATGCATGATTTCATATTAAGCTTCATCAATAGAAGATGTTGAGCTTCTTCAATAGACGATGTTAAGCTCATATATACGATGTAGAGCATTGTATGTTTTTGAGAGAAGAGTCTAGCACCGAGTGGGTTAAGGGTCAATTACCCTATACCCCCGAACTACGCACCAACGTAGGTTGATACTATTATATTATTGGGACCTCCCTTGTGAGCTATCTCCATCCCGATTATCCCTTCAAATTGATATCGATATCATAGTAGCATCCTTAGCCTGGCAAGTCTTTGGACAGCTCTTCCCACTTGAGTGTAATAGTGGAAGAACACGTAACTCTATCGTGGTATGTTAGTTAAGACAAGTCTTCCAACGTTTATGTTATTCAGATTTGCATATTCATTACTCATGAACTACTTATCCATGAATGTCCGTCAAAGCTAGGTTTGACTCATCATTCAACTTCTTTGATATAAATGTTAGCGTTTCAACTTTGAGTCATTCGAGCAAATCATGATGTTCTAAAATTATGCATCGTCATGTTATGATAAGAGTACGATTTCCAAGAGGAATGCATGTAGCCCTAATTACATTTAAAAAGTTTATGATATGTTATGGAATGTTTTAAATAATTTATTTTACTAATCGGTTTTACTTACCTTGCATACATGATACATTCCACGTACTGACCGCGTACTTTCTATGCTGCATCGTTTCATAATGTAGGACCCGGTTCTCGTGTTCATCCCCGCCCCCGTAGTCGCCTGCTCGCAGTGGGCACCTGCTATTTGGTGAGTCTCATCTTCTGAGGACTAAACCCTTTAGTTGTTTTATATGTCCTTTCAGTTTAAGTATTGAGCTAGTTGGGGTGTTGTCACATCAACTTGTCCAGATTAGAGGCTTATCAGACTTAGACGTATTCAAACTTTCAAATATTTATTTTGTTGTTATATTAAGTATGACTCGCTGAGTTTGTAATTATGTTTCATGTTTATTGGAATGAGTTAGTGAATGCTTATGCCATGGGCTCAATTTGGGGTCTCCTGGGGCCTCTTGTCCCGTGTCTACGATCCGGCCTCCGCTAAGTACAAAGTTAAGGGTTCAATTTATAATAAGTTGGAAAAATGCAAAAATTTAGCCCGTGGTGAAACAACTCCGTGTCACAGTGGCTATCACGGAGATTTGCCTTCAGACACGCTGGCTATCGCGGAGATTTGCCTTCGTGACACTGCTACTACAGATGCTCACTATTTGCGCCCCGTGCTCATATAAATTAATTCTTTGCTCAGGGCATGTGTTGTTTAACTCCCCAATGCTTCTCCGTGAATGGAGTTGACTCCATATGTCCTTTTTAGCTTGTCTCATCATCCATAATCCATCCCTAACATTTATCTTCAAGATTAGGACTATTATCTTCACATTGAGCTCCATACATTGGCAGTTTCAACCTACTAAGAGAGCTAATTATATTTGTTAGTCTACAGCCCACAAAATACTTGAGAATATTCTTAAATTAAGGTACAACATGGGTAAAATATGGGTATAAAATAGTATTTGCGCATGTAAATTTTCCCAAGATCACCTGATACAAACTTGCTCCTCTAATCCTTGGGTTCAGCCACCATCTTTGGAGCATACCCGGATAGCTTAGGAATTTCATGGCATATCAATAGCCATGGAGTTCTTCTTCTGCATTGAAGAACTCCTCCACCTTAGCTTCCCCCAAATCTCTGGGAAAGAACCTGTCCAAAAGAACAGTCACGAACTCATCTCACCCCTATCGGACCTACACCAAACCATTTTCCCTCTTTCCATTGTCTATACCCCATTCGAGCCACTCATTTCAGCCGATAAGCGGACAAGTCTTCCCTCGGTGGAGGTAACACCCATGGTTTGTGTGATCTTCTGAACCTTGTCAATAAAAGTCCGTGGATCACTATATACCTTAGACCCATGAAATTCGGGGATTCATTTGAGTAAAGTCTTGGACTCAAGGTGCTCGTAGTTCCATCGTGCTAAAGGTGCAATGGCCTGGGGTCGGCTGACTCTGGTT
The DNA here is from genome assembly GCA_018107945.1 of Datura stramonium. Taxonomy (NCBI): domain Eukaryota; kingdom Viridiplantae; phylum Streptophyta; class Magnoliopsida; order Solanales; family Solanaceae; genus Datura; species Datura stramonium. The sequence goes on from JACEIK010001221.1 coordinate 222,834, forward strand.
GGTCATGATTGGGAGAGTAGCTGAAATGCAGCTCAAAACTTAGTATGTGACATCTGCTAGTCCTGAGGGGTTGGTCAGTCTCTATTTTCATTTATTCTACCGTTAACTTGTTTAGAAGAAATTCCTTTCCGTAAAACGTACAAAACAAAAGTTAGATAGGTGTTTTAGAGCCACACTCTACCGCACGATAAGAAAGAGAAGGAAAGTTTCTAAAACTCCTTGTAGCCTTCTTTCTCATAAGTGTTGGCACACTTCACACCTAAGAAAAGACTCTACTTACGCGATTATCAGACACCTTAGTACACACCTAAACTTGATGCTCTGATACCAAGTTTGTCATGACCTTGTGTCTACACCCTGGATGCGACATGGTGCTTGAGCAACAAGTGACCCTAAGATAACCCATGGCATGGCATAACACTGCTACCATCCAAATTTATAAATAAACTGAGTGGAAGTTGAATGAAATTATGGAACAACTATTTCTAACTAGTGAACTTATATGAGTTAATTAAATAAATATTGAATCTGACATTTACAACATAAAGCTGATATACTAACTGACTATCTGTCTGAAAGCCTCTATTAACTGATGAGTTTCTAGGACAAGTCCCCAGCTAATTTTAAATGTATAAAACTGAAAATAAAACTAAGGACATGTAACATAAACATAACTCTAGCCCTCGAATAATGAGGACTCATCAATCGTGCACCGATCAGAACTGGAACGTGTATAATCACAGGACAGAGTCTGAGTACCTAAACCTATATCATAAAATGATATAGCACAAGAAGTGTATGCAGTCAAATTTGGAGTGTACCGAGTATATAAGATATGCAACCTAGATAGATAAAATATGCCGATAATCTAAAAAGCGGTACTGAAATACTTATATAAATTGAAGTACCAAGGACCCTTACTAAGATACATAAATATTGATATGAAATAGTAGTATGAAAGTACGTAACAAAAGTTCAAATAAAATTGATTTAAGGGTCATATGTACTAAAACTAAGTCATAACTATGACTCGTGGTAGTAACTGTGACCGAATGATGGGAGAGTTTGTTAACCGACATATAAACATGTGAGGTAAACATGGAGTTCGGTGTATACGCCCCATTGATAGGGACCCAATATACCTTGTTAGGGTATAAAAGACATGGATGATGTGTGATCACTAAAACTAATGCCCATTCGTTAATAACCTATGGTGGAACGTAGTTTTGGGTCCCTGATGTGATGAACCCCAATTCAACTCGGTGCTAAGCACTACCCCAATTGATAAATTTACTAATAATATACTGGTAGCTCAAAAACTAGTATTCTTAAGACTAAGTCAGAAACTACTTTATTTGAACATATTCTGAGAGTCTAAAGCACTTGAAAATGCTGATTATGTTGTCAACATCTCGTATACCGAACATCTATAAAAATCAAAAAAGACTAAAATATGAATTCATAAACTCAATGCCATATATATTAGATATGTATATATAAAACTAAATTTGAATCATAAGGATGATCTCACGAAAGTATCATATGTAACGACAAAACCATGAATGCCATGCATTAGAAATCAGGAATTAAAAATAGAATGAGAACATTGAAGTAACAAGGGAACTATAAAATGGAAATGAGAACTCCTAAGGCACATTTTTCATAGGCCTTGAGATGTCAACATTTTATGAAAAAACTTCGGACACAAGGGTGAAATGGTAACCCTTGTTGAAATCCCAATGCATCTTATCCTTGGCCTCAAAATATCAAACAAAGCTAGAATCCTTTAAAACATAAATATACACACAATTATATGGATAGGAAATACAATCAATAGCTTAATGATGAAATCCAAGTCATAAAGGCATTTCATCGAACACCTAGATGGCATAGGAAATTCAAGTCTATTATTAGTGGGGAGTCTCAACACCCACCTTTTATATATCCCCAGAGACAAGTATAATGTAACACCTCAAAAGTTCCTAAGACCAGATTTAAGTTTGAAATATGTTCGTAAAAGTCTGGAAATTTTCTCGTAACGACTTGATTGTACGGTCATGGTCTGAGTAATGGATTTAAGAGTCATGATCAAGTTCTGAACCTATTCTCCCAACCATGAGACCACACCATGAGTCATGGTAGGAAGGTATGACTCATGGTTAGAATTCGTGGCCCCGCATCTACGTAAGAAGGTCTCGAATAACGGTCATATTATGACTCATAGGCCCATGTAACTGGTCATGGTTAGAGTCATCATATGTTTCTGGTGTGTCTAGGAAGGATAGTATGAGTCGTGGTATGACCCATTGTATGAGACAATGAGTCATGGTTTGTACCCTTGGAAAGAAGTAGAGAAGTTGGAAGTTGGTGCTGTGATAACAGATGGGTTCAACGACCCGTCGTCACGAGGCGACTAAGCAAAGGGTCTGTTGGGAAAATCAAGAATATATGCATGATAAAATGTGGTAGTGACAAGAGGGAAACTATGAGTTGTGGTTTTGAGGTACGACTTGTGGTAGAGTCATTGGGATTAGCATGGGTATTCTCCTCGTCGAATCATTAACGGTATTTTCAATCAATATTCCAAAGTTCCTAACCTTTTAAACATGTTATTTTAAGCTTGGGAAAGAGCTCTTTAAGGAGATAGATCATATAACCTTTATTCTTCTTCAAACCCCTAATAAGAAGATCAAATTCTCTGAAGCTTTTAAGAACAAGCTAGGGTTCTTCCTCAAGATTCACCTAGATTTCATTGGGTCTTCAAGTCAAGTGTAGAAATCATTTACCTGTGCATGTGGGCCACAGTGTGGGTTTCTTCCACCTCATGTTCAAATTTCTCCTCAAGTTTATGAATTCAAGTTTTAATCAAGTGTATTGATTTCCAGGGTTTTAACCCAATTTTATGAAATTATCTATGATATGTTTATGGGTCTAATCCCCCATGTTCTAATGTCTCCTTTAATTATAATGGGTGATTTTTCAACAAATTTGATTATAAATTCATGATTTCAAGTTTTTAGAAATCATGCCCTATTATGTAGGTTTATGAAAATTCAAGCTAATGATTTATGTATTTCTATATGATGAGATATCTACCATGCATGAATGTTTATGAACTCTTAGCTTATGAATCCATGATTTTAACTCATAAAGTCCATTTTAAGTATTCATGATTTTATGATTTGACAAGCTCTATGCAAGTAAATATGCTTATTATAATTTTAGCCAAGGCTAACTTGGTCAGTTATAATATATTTTCGAGTCAAGACTCCCGTTGTTCGATTTGAGCTATGTTTTGAGAATATGATTATATGATCAATATTTATGTTTTGGGAGAAGGCTAGGGGTCCTGAGGTTCTCGGGTCTCATAACTACGAGCCAACATAGGTATATATTTGGGGCCTCTTAAGAGAGCATTTCCCCAGCTCAAAGGCACACCGTGATATCACACCTCATTCGTCCTTTGCACTAGCAAGGCTTAGGGATGTTCTCCTACATATAGGCAAGACGTGGATCGTCATGCGCTCATACATGGTAGTTGTCGGTTACGACGCGCTCATCCCATTGTTCTTCATGATTTTAGATATTTTTGTTCATGACTTATGTTATTATGTTTTACAACAAATTTGACCCAATAATCAGTTTATGAGTATTAATACTATTTCGTATGTGATGAGTCATGATTTTTATCTTTAAATCTTGGGTCATTATGTTCGCTATGTTAACCTCGCTTATGATTATGTTTATCTCAGATAAAGTAGCGTTGAGTCCTTATTCTCATGATCTATTTGCTTTATATGCATGATTTTGACCAACATTTTCTAAGGCATTTTTACTTACCTTGCATACTCGCACATTCCAAGTAATCGACCGCATACTCTATGCTATATTGTTTCATGATATAGGTTCAGAGATCAAACTCGGGCCTCGCCGATAGCTTGTTTCCATCTCAGCCCAGCTCAGCTTCTCCTATTTTGGGTGATTTCTCACCATCCAAGGGTGTTTATTGATGAGTTGGAAATTTACCAATTCATTAGGCTCCTAAGCATGATTTTTTGCCTAATTTTTGAGTCATTTATGCGGATTTGATGCCCTTTCTCTTGAATTCCTCTAGTACTTCATGTGAGTAGAGAGCATGAAATCGAGCAAAACATATGGAGTTTGGTATGGAATTGATAAGCTAGCATATGAAGGAGAGGGGCAAAATATAATAGAAGATTTGAGTTTAAGAAGAGGTGCAAAGACCTGCTTTGAATCGCTAAACGCTGATTTGAAGGGAAAACGCTCAAGCTACGACCTGCATCAAGCAATAACTGCCTTCACGGAATGGAATTACAAACGCCCATTGTACCGCCTCCCCTACCAAGACACTTTTTCAACCGGCAAAGTTTGGTGTTCAAGTGGATTGCCACTGGCAAACGCCGGTTCCTCACCGGAGAGGCCATCTAATGAAGGGTAAAAGGGTCCAAAAAGGACTCCAAAGCATCTCGAATCTTCAAGGGCATTTGGGGAAATTTGTACACAAGAAAGTACATATATTTAGATAGCTTTCATTGTACACCACTTATTCATTCATCTAGACTTCATCCTTTTCATAGAATTTTTTATAGAATCTTTTCACCATAAAATTGTAGAGTTAGATAGAACTTCTCTTTTCTTTTTCTTTAACCCATTTTGGGGAATTCCACCGTTGTTATAAGAGCTTGTGAAGCAAATTTGTGGAGCTAATGTGATGAATGTGTGAAGGAAATCCTTGGTACCTTCTCTATCTTAAATATGCTTGACTAATTTGCTAGCTAGAGGTATATTCATGGTGAGCTTGTTGACTTGATTGGGTTTTGACAAATTGCTCTTGGATTCTTATTGAAATTGTAGATCTATAATCTTCCCAAGTTATACTGCCAACATTGATTGTTTGGAAACATAAATTGTGTTTTAATTTTCTTGCTTTTGCTTGAAAGAGAAAGGTGAGAGTTGGGTGAGAAGATATTAGTGAGGAATTGGAGTATTAGTGTGTGGGATTAAGCTAGAGATAGTTAAAACCCACATTTTTACTCCATTAAGGTCAAGGCTAGAAATAGCTAGTCCTTTCTCAAGTTTTTGTGGTTGATAATTTTGAATTTGTCCTTGGGGTTTGAAAAACAAAATACAAACATTTTTATGGTTGAAAAACAAGAGAATGTGAATCATCCAATCGCTATCTATGATAATGGAGTCTAAGACATTAAATAAATTCCCGATTTAGTTATGATCTCACCTATAGAATGCCCCTAGCGATATCACTTGTGTCACGCCCCACCTTGGGAGGCATGAATGGCACCTCGGTTCCCCGACTAGACTGAACTAACTAGTTAAGCGGTGCACACACTGTGTGTACTTACTTTTCACTCCGAAAACAACGGGCTATATCTTGGCTGTATATACAACCTCCGACCGACAAGGCCTTATAGCCACTTGTAAAAAGAAACCCAGCCAGAAACAACAACGGGAAATCCTAGGCGGGCCGACAAGACCACCATGATGTCTAGCTATAATCGTAAAGTATAACTGCAGAAAGCTAACTATGGCCGACAAGGGGCCTCCAATCTATCAACTAAATGAGGCCCCACACGGCCAACACATAAACTAAAGCACATATGGGTTCCACACAACTAATAACCGTTAATCACAGCCGAAATAGAAACAATCTACAAGCCTCTAGGAGTAATATGATGGTGGGATAGGGAACCAACCTACCCATAAGTTGTACTGAATCAAAAGGAAGTAAACCTTCTATCTACAAGCTCTAGAAGAAAGGGAGCTAATCAAGCTTCATGATGCCGACCGAAGCTACGAGGACCTCAAGCTCGTCTATCCGCACCCGCAGAGTAATGCAGCGCCTCCCAAAAGGGCATCAGTACAACATGTAATGAGTATGTAAGGCAATAACTATAAATGTGAATCGAATGTAAAAGATAGAGCTGAAAATGAATGAAAGAAAAGGGATAGGAGTCATACCTGAGTAGTTGGATTCTCTATTATCTAGTCTATCAACAATTAAAAGTAAACAAAACCTTACCGGCCCCCATAAGCCTGAAGGTACAACCAAGACAAACAATCCCACCTAGGGCTCCTATAAGCCCCGTAGTACATCAATCCATATACCCCTATCCAGGATCTTATGATCAAAAATGGTAACTATATTATCCCAGTCCCCGCCTCCCGCAACCGAGCCCGCCGGCTCCCCGACCGTAGCCGTGTGTTCGAGTCTAGTGGACTTCCCGATATCTCGGCACTCCCAAGCACCAAGCTCGTCGGGGGTGGTGCCAATACGACATATATATAATGGTCCAGCCATGGAATGGAAATGTATGAGGACCTGGGACCCCATCTTCATCCTCGCGGATGGCATTCCCATTTTTCTTGAGCGATGTCATCTCGCCCCGGCGTGCGTTGACACAAATGCACAACCCTAGGGTTGGTCATATACAAGAGTGACAAAATCAAACTCAAACAAAGCGCCAAATACTAGTCTCAACTAATATCAACTATTCATGATTAACGTACTTTTGAGTCTCTTACTGGGATTTAGACTGGATACAAATGGCTATAGGAACTAACTTGTCAAGGAATTTTCCTAACATACCTCAAGGCCGATTACTAATTAATCGGTGAGTTTCAACTCATATTCAACTTCTTCAACAAAGAATCATATTATCGCGTATCGAGGCTAATTTCAATACTAAATTCGAAGAAAACGATAACTTTATATATAAATATTAACTATATTTCAACTTGATGAAACATGATCGAAAACTTGTAAATTCTCAAAAGTCCATGTTGGTAAAGCCTATCAAAGAATAGGCTCAAGGCTCAATGTGGGCTAACTAGGACACTTCTCGTGGTAGGTAAAATGAGGATTAATAGTTAATTCAAAGAAATGCCCAATATACATCTCCTACAATTCACATCCTTCATTTCGTTTTATAAACAGACCAGGCAAGTTCTAGGACAATCCACAATAGCATAGAATACTCAAAACCTTACACTCATACACATGCTCAATTCAAGACACATTCAGCCACCTTACTCGCCTAATCATTGAATTCAAACATTAAGCTCAATTATATTGAGTCAAGTTCAAGAGCCTAAGTGTCTCAAACAAAGTTATACACTTGCATGCTTCAACACTGAACATACTTTCATCTTACAATCATATATAGCACATAACAAGAACATCAAGCACCAATTAGCTACGGTTTCACAAACCCGACATCTATCGAATTAATTTTCCTCAAGACGGTCGTCATCCATTCCATCGTCGGAAACAGTCCCTAACTATGACTAAAAATATTATGTACAGACAAATAAAAATAAACACAAAAAATTATTCTTCGGTTCAAAGCGCCTCCGTCGGGAAAAAGAACCGAAAAGAAACTAATGGGTGATGACGCCATGCTTACCCCGCAAATATTTTTCAACTTTTTCTCATTTTTATCACACAAGCATTACATTCACCAACAATTTGTTAAGCACAAAAAAAGTTTGAAATTTTCATTGAAATTTCCCTCACCCCACACTTAAATCATGCTATGTCCTCATAGCATCAAATTAACACTTTAAAGAGGGTGAGAAATACTCCCCTGAGAATTCAGCCCAGCTAGTAGCATGCTTTTCCACAACTTGCACAAGTGGGTAGTCGACCACTTTTCCTCTTCCATGCTTCCTAGCTTCCTCCTCCGAGGGTACTCAGATTTCCCCTCTACCTGTGCCTAAGTTTTCACCAAAACACAAATAAAAAATGAAAATAACAAAATCCAAACAAAATAAAAAATTTAAAAATTGTACTGAGGTACCCTTGGGTTGCCTCCCAAGTAAATGGGCCTTATTTTTCATCGGTGGGCAACGATGTGACTGCCTTTTCTGTGGACATCTCATACCTGGGTTCTCTTCGAGAACCATCTCCTTCTCTTCGCCGCTTAGGAGGAAACAGCTCCACTCGTTCCTCCTTTCTCCAACTTTCTCCAAATGAAGCCCTTTATCGACTCGGGCCGAACACTTCATTACTGCCTTTGGCCATGCACCTGTGGTCCTCCCACCCCACACCATCCTCTCGCCAACACACTTACTCGACAAACATTTCGTAGTGTGCGGATGGGTTTATTTCTGGCAGACACTATGTTTCTTCATCCTCACCCTCATTTTCTTGTGGTCCCTTCTTTCAAATCACTCACCGCTCCTCCGGTGGGCCAAGAATGGATGTCCCAAGATTAGGTGTACCTGGTCATCAACCTGAAAAATCTAAACAATAAAATCAGCAGTGTATAATAAATTTACCTACTTTGGATGAGAGAAGGTCCTCTATTATTCCATCCGGTGTCACTCATGACCTGTCACCGCTTGTAGCATCAACCTTTTGGTCTCGCCTTCCCAACCTCCCAAGGTGCTGGAATAACCATAGGGCATTAGATTAACCGCTGCCCCTAAATCACACAAAGCCTCTGAGCACTTCAGTTTTCTACCAATTTGTAATGGGGAGGGTAAAACTCCCGGGGTCTTTGAGCTTCTTCGACATTTTGCTTCAATACCCCGTGATCGCACTCCTCCATCAAGGCGCCTCAGATATCCCCAATCTAACTTTGTTCGCCATCACGTCCAGTATTTAGCATACTTGGGTATTTCGTGAAGACATCATAAGAGGCAGATAATGCATGTGAAGTCTCTTGAAGCTCTCAAAAGAACTTTTTGAAACACCTCCTTCTTTTCCTGTCTTTGGTAGGTGGTGGTGGTTCAAGGTTGCGCATTTTGTTGCCCCACCGTGATTGCCCCCGCAGGATGGTCCTCGGGTCTTAGACACTGCCGCACTCCTTTCTCTCTGTCTCTTTCAAGATTGAGACAAATAATCGCTCTCCGCCTGACTGATGGCATTGATCCGCCGTGGGGTTAGACTTTTGGTAATCCCCCTTGCAGCCTCATATTTGAGCAGCTGCTATTTGACCCACTTGTTTTCAAGATTACGGGTGGCTATTTGTTGATTCATTAAGTCTCGCGTCATCCTCGCCCGATTTTCTGCAACCGATTCCGGGGTTCCATGAATTTTCTCGCAAAGGTTTCCTCACGCGCTGCTACTATGACCATCAATCCGTCTATTCTGGCCGATACCGATGCTGTTGAGGTTGCATAAAATTCTGCTTTACTGCACCCCAAGAAGAATTGCGGCTCCCGCCTAATTTCTATTGAGTTTGTTCCCAATGATTCCCGTGCACATTAATAACAAAATTGAAGGATTCCGAATTGGCTCCACAAGATTCTGCCAGTGCCCATTATTACCACAAATTTCACACCAACTCGGAGCTTGCTGAACTGCATTAACCTGGCTCTAGTGCCGGTGCACACTTCGCCATTTAATCTGAGTCATAATTTGATGTTGGAACGGTTAACCGTGCTGCCAAGGCAGGCTCAAACGACCGCTTCTGTCAACCCTGATCTTCTTCCTGCCCCTCTTGATGACTCACTGTGCCACTCCTGATTTCCTTGTGCAATTCTGTTCAACAAAGTGCACAACTCATCATACCTCTTCTCCAAGGCTTCTGCCCACCCGATGCAGAGACTAGTAATATTTTTGTATGTGGGTCTACACTTTCTACAAAGGTAAGGGCCGCACTTCATTTGATTGCTGGTGATGGGATAGCCCCTCAAGAATGACTTGAATCTTTCCCAAGCCATATACAAGTTCTCAATGTGCTTGTGCTTGAACCGAGTATTTCACTTCTCAACTTTGCGCCTTGAGATCAAGGAAAGAATCAAAATGGAACTTTCTAGCCAAGTCACCCTTGAAGTTATGGAGTTCGGTGGCTCAGCCTCAGCTACTTTTTCGCCTCCCAACAATGAAAATGGGAAGAGGGTTAAGCGGACATAATCTGTGGACACGCCGGTGGGGAAAAACGTGTCACTTATCTCAAGAAAGCTCAGAAGTGCCGCCGTTGGTCCTCATGTGCCAATCCTGCTGAACTCGACCACTAGAATGTAACAATCCTGCACCATACTCGTTTAAGCTCAACGTTCTCCAGCTCCGATTTACGGATACTAGAGGTCACATTCGTCGCTAGTGATTGCCACTGCGAACCGGTCTTGCCGGCCATTGCTTCCGATGACAATCAAGCTTGTCCCGTTGTGTGGTTGTTGTTGTACCTTTTCTCTCTTGAAGTCTCTTCAGCTTTTGCCTAGAGCTACTCTCCTTGCAAATGGATTTGACGTTCTCAGGTTCAAGCAACGGTTCCACAAGCTCTTATTTCTAGCGCCCCCGGCAGCAACCCCGTCACCCGCAAACAGACAAAGACTAAGACCAAGTTTCTCAAAACTTAAGGAAAATCAAAAATCACACAAAAATAGATAAAATTAATGTGCACCCTCTGCCGAGTCCCCGGCAACGGCGCGCAAAACTGACGTGCCCGTAATTTGGTCCCCGGCAACGGCGCTCAAAATTTGACGTGCCCGTAATTTGTCCTCGGCAACGGCGCCAAAACTTGACGTGCTCCCGCCTCGAGTGCCAATAATTTGACGACTCTTCACATCGAGCGCGTCCGCAAGTGTATGGCCGTGCAAGTAATATAGTGGCTCTTTAAGAACCGGATTGTCGAAACCTATTGCAGTGGACCTGACCCATTCCTCTAACTATCCATTTCTAGTGTGATTCTTAAATATCTAAAGTAATGGTGATAGACATTTTCTATTTGAATACTTAAGTCTAAGTTTGGGTCAACGAAATATTCCGAAAGTACCTAGGAGCAAATATAGAGTTAAAACCTGTATAATTATGCAATAATACGATTTGCAATGGAATAAGAATGGAACTATCAATTGTTATTTCACATAACTAGAATTGCATGTTCATGGTCTTTCGAGCCTCTAAACACGGCAATCTAGCCTCATCGCATCATTGTGATGCAGGGGAGTTTAATTTTCTAGTCAAAGGGCAATCATTATGTTGTGGTTTACGGGAAACGATTGGGACTTTCGTACGTCTAACCATTTAACTCAACTTAGCCTCACTACTACTTCTTCGAGTGGTGATGTGACATCCCAAGTTGGTCTTTCATAACCCTCGTGTGTCAACCAAGCACGGTGTTAGGTATATTTCTATCCAAACACGGAACCTCTCCCGAGATTACTTCATGCTCCCCCACATTCTCATGTCCTCGACTTAGGTAATGCCTTTTCAAGCTATTTCCCAGCTAACAAATATGCTTTCATGGTGATCAATCATAAAAACAACCAACAAATCAGAATGCAAGACGACAAAAATAATCAATAACTTAATTCCAAAACAATTTCATAAAATCACAATCATAACTACGGCTTCACCCTAGAGGAAGGGTTCTAGCCATCATGTTCGTAAAACTCTCTACACTACTATTAATCTACTCCAAATCCACATACTTACACAATCTTGGTAGATGAGAAGGGAATTTGACAAACGCTAGCTGAGTTCTCCCACTTCCCTTCACTCCTATGCAGTTTTCCAGAATAAAATCATGACCAAATGGAATTAGAGCCAAGGGTCCTATTTATAGTAAATGGAGAACATGCTTATCCCTGTCGACGGCTCCGTGTCACGGAGTGTATCGTTGAGCACCGCTCCGTGACACAGAGGCATCGTGAAAGTCACTGCAACAACACCCAAATTCTACCTGGCAGCAACTCAAACAGCTGGCAAACGTGGCACGCTGCTTGGGCAATACAAGGCCTCCCTTCTTGGGCAAACATACTTCTCCGTGTGATAAGAAGACCCGCACCAGCACTTACGTATTTTCTTGAGATAGTGACACGTTTGTTCCCACCGGCGTGTCCACAGATTATGTCCGCTTAACCTCTTCCATTTTCACTGCTGGGGGAGGCGAAAAGTGGCTGAAGGCTGAACCACTGAACTCCATAACTTCATGGGATGACTTGGCTAGGAAGTTCTTATCGATTCTTTCCTTCTGTGCAAACCGGCCAAGTTGCGAAGTGAGACTAGCCAAGCAGAAGCCTCGACGGAGAACTTGTATATGGCTTGGGAAAGATTCAAGTCATTTTTGAGAGACTGTCCTCATCATCAGCAAGGAATGAAGTGGTTGGCCCATACTCTGTAGAAAGTCTAGACCCACACAATAAAATATTACTAGACTTCGCATCGGGGTGGGCAAGCCTTGGAAGACATATGATGAGTTGTACACTTTGTTGAACAGAATTACAGAAGGAAATCCAGAGTGGCACAGCGAGTCATCAAGAGGGTAGGAAGAAGATCAGGTTGACAGAAGCAGATGGTTTGAATTGCTTGGCAGCACAGTTAGCTACACTCCAACAAATTGGCGACTCGCTTCAATAAACCGAGTGTGAACCAACACCAGGCCCAGGTTAATGCAGTTTAGCAAGTTCCTAGTTGGTGTTAAATTTGTCGTAATAATGGGCACAACGCAGAATCTGGTGGAGCCAATCCGGAATCAGTCAATTTTGTTGGGAATGTGCACAGGAATCAGAATTTGGGAAACAACTCCAACAGAAATTGGCAGTACACCAATTCTTTGGGTGGAAAAAAACATAATTTTATGCAACCTCAACAACATCAGTATCAGCAGAATAGGCAGATTGAGGGCATAGTAGCAGCCGCATGAGGGAAACACTGCATAAAATTATGGAGACCCGTAATCAGTTAGCAGAAAATCGTGCGAGGATGGCCGCAGACTTAATGAATCGCCAGGCAGCCACCCGCAATCTGAAAAACAAGTGGGTCAAAATAGCAGCTGCTCAAATATGAGGCCGCAAGGGGGATTACCAAGTGAAACAGTTCCTAACCCCTGGCAGATCAATGCCATCAGTCTAAGAAGCAGAAGGCAGTTAGCTGATGTAGTGCCGAAAGAGTTGAGAAAGGAGGTGCAGCCGGAATTGGTAAGACCAGAACCACCCACCGATAACAGAGCTCATCACAAAGGCTGGGCAACAAATGCGCAACCTTCATTGTAGCCAGCACAAAGACCACCACCACCCTTCTCTCAAAGACTAAGGAAGAGCAAGGGAGGAGAATGTTTCAAAAAGTTCTTTGAGAGTTTCAAAGAACTCAATACAATTCTGCCTCTTATTGATGTCTTGTGGAACGTGTAATTCTGCGTGTAGTCATCATACAAACAACAAGTAGTAAAGTGGTTTAAGTAAGCTGCTATCGATCCCATTGTGGACTCGGACTACGTGGGAAAATCACATCATGTCAATTTACTTTACTCTAAAAAATGCAGCATAACAAGCAAAGAAAAGTTTTTATATTTTGTGAACTATTTTATACTAAGGTAATATAATTATACAAGTGAGTCCGAACTATGAATGTGAAGCATGCTGAGGCTAAAACGAACATAAAGAAATTAATTATTGATCTAATGTATCTTTTCTCCGGTTGCTAGTCGGAACTTATGCCTATGGATGAAAACTCTCGTATTTAACCTAACTTCGTAACCATGAACCTTCCACCTACATGTTCTGCGGATAAGAAGAAATTCATGTTCTATCCATACAAACCCGATTCCACACTTGACTAATACAAATTTTGTGTATATTTCTATCCTGAAGGTAAATCAATTTCAATTTTCCCAAACTAAGAAAAGATCATAACCTATTAATTCACAACTTTCAGCTTCGTGCTCCCTCTCGGTGAAATGTACTTTTTGGATTTGCATTAACATTGGCCGATATTAATGCAAGAAGAACAAGAATTAAATAGAACAACCATAGAAGAAAAGATGAAACAACCAGATAATCAACAATTACATTTTACTACAATGGTTCCTAACCTCAGCGGTAAAGGAATTAGCCACTCATTTGTGGATTGAACATCGTTAAATGAGTGTAAATCATACAAAAAATTGAAAGAAAGAAGAAAGGGATAGAGAAAACCCTAAGAATTTTTCGTCCTGGTCCTCTCAACCGCCCGTAACCCACTTTCTGCTCCACCAAGTCGAATAATTAAAATGAACCTAAGTGTCCTTATTTATACCGGGAGAATTTTTCCGAATAACAAGCAACGTGTCACGGAGTGCATCGCGAGCACCGCTCCGTGACACCGGTGCAAACGCGGAGGATCTCGGAATTTAGCCGCCCGTGATTGCCCCCAACGGGCACAAAGATGCAACGCTGAGCATGCCCAGCGTGCCACGTTGCAAACGCGCACCTTCATTGGAATGTCAAGATCCAGGAAGACCTAACGTGCCACGGCTCGATCAAGGACCTTCTCCGAAATTCTTGGAAATTATATCTCCTGACGTAATGCATCCGCGATGGCAGCTGCTACCGCTTCCATCGCTTGAGCCTCTTTATTTCTTTGCTTCTCCCGCTGCTTCCTTGCTCGCTCCCGAATCCATCTCCGATTCCTCCCAACATGCATCTTAGCTCCATAAAAAGTATGTTTTTCCGCAAACAACGCTAATCATGTTGGTTAGTATAAATTCACACTTCCCTACAATTTACATGGAGAATGTACGAACATTGTTGATAAACAAGGAAAAACCGATGCATTTGAGTATCACTTGGGCATATAAATATGCCCTGCATCACCTACCCCACACTAAAATCTTGTTCATTCCCCAACAATACTCCTATACCTCATGCAATTGACATCCCATCATGCTACTTTGGCTCGACAACCGAGCTACTACATAATCGACTATTTACATACAAATCATCAAGAAAACATGCCTGGTATCATCATTACACTGGGACATCAAACATGTCAAGACCACCAACATCACAAATCGACTCTCGATATCGGCAAACTCATGCACATTAATACTGGCATATCCGTCACGAATTTATTCTTTCGTCCAACATGTTCCCTCACACATAAGAGAGTTTCCCCTGTTTTAATCACATGAAGTCTACAACAATTCATGTCGGGACTAGACACACCCAATTTCGCTCACTCTCCCAAACGAATTCATGCATTGTGTCATGAACTACAAGTTTCAGTTCTAGTGTATTACTCCACTAATATAAGGACGCTATGGATGTAAGATCACGACTTAACGAAAGTTGTAATGTAAGCTACCAACTAGTAATAACTCGGCTAACCAATAATAACAACTAGCATCCTTAAGCGCTTTTTCCATACATCCCATCATATTCTGGGCATAAGTTATTTCTTCCTCCTCCCAACCTTGGAGTCTTTCTTAATTACATCTTTTTTTTTTCAACTCCTTACGCAACCCCACACTCGCATCAAACAACAAAGATTTGTTAAGCACTTTATTTTTTACATCTGGCAAGTGCACCTTGACTCTTTTTCTTCTTTTCATCACTTTGTTTTTTCCTCTTTATTTTATTTTCATCATTTCACTTTACACTGTGGGAAAATTATTTTTCTGAGCGCTTAAGAGCTTCGATTAGGTTTACGGATAATGAAAAGAAAGGATTAAGCTTGGTTTACACCTTTTGACAAAAGAAAAAAATAGGCTAAAGGCTCAATGGGCTAACTAGGATTTGACATTCAAGGTGGGTATATAAAAAAAAAGAAAAACGTTAGGCTAAACAAAGAAACGCCTACATCCTTTCCCACACTACACTTCCTTCATTTCGCTTTCACAGACACACCAGGCAAGTTCTAGACACTTTCACAATAGCATGGAATAAAACAAACCTCACTATACACTCATTGCACATGCTCAACTCAAGACATATTCACAGACTCTTTAATCAGCCTAATTACAAGAATTCAAAATTAGTTTCAATTACACCGAATTGATTTTTGTGGCCTAAGTATCTCTCACATATGTACAAAAATTTGCATGCTTTCAAACTAATCATCTTTGCAATGTAAACATTATGTACAACACGCAACTGTGATTTCGTAGCCATAGAGTAGCAACATGCATGGGATACAACCAAACAAACCAAAAATTGAAAATAAACTATTCCTATCGACCGCATTTCACGACGGTCGCCATCCATCCATCATAGGGAACGGTCACTATTTACGACTTCGGTTCAATGGGACTCTTCAAAGAACCGAAACAAACTCCGAGAAACCCAACAATAAAAAATAATTAACGAAAATTTAAAAATATCGATACTCGGCTGTAAAAACTATTTACACACTCAAGCAACAAGATTCAACAAAGACACACAGCTTCACAAAGATATTTACAATAATGAAACATACACACAAAAATAGGGTCACAATATTTTCAAACACGACAACAAAACATGCAATTACATACAAAACAAGACAAAACGCAAAGACCACCCCAACTACCTCACCCCACACTTAAAATCGAACACCACCCCGTTGTTCATACAATCACAAAACACAAAGGTGGGTGGTGAAACTCCCCGATCAATCAAAGTATTCCACTTCTTCATCGTGTGTCGTCGTTTCATCTCCCATGTACCCGATCTCCCCGTCGTCCTCCTTCCGACTCAACGTCGGAATCCTCACGACGTGTATCCTCATCAAGGGGGACATCATCATCCATGGCCCACAAAAGCCGGGCCCACACGACATAGCGCCCCGGCATTTTCGCCAAAGGGGGTGTTCAGGTCGAGCTGCCACGCTCACCCTCCGCTGTCGGCCCCGCCATCCGCACTGGAGCATCCGCATCCCGAACATGCGGCTATATATCGATCATCCCGGCATGTCGCTCGGCTATGTGAGAACTGGCCCGTGAGTGGTGTCGTGCCTTATCTTTGTGACATCTATGGCACGCCTCTCCATCCGTGGGATGGGCAATCTAGGGCCTTCCTCTACCTCCAAGCTCCCTCAGAACGTACGCTGAACCGCCAAACCCGTACTGCGCCCTTGATGCAAACGGGCTCTGTTCATGGCGGATATGATCACTGCCCCTACATTTATCTCCAGCCCTTCATCGTGGCATACACTGTGCATACGCGATCCCGGGTGACATCTGTCATGTGCACCCCGGAATCAAACAGAGCAACAATCTTCGCCCGATCCTCAAGCTTCCCGTTCATCTCGTGAGTAGGCAATGTCTGATGGTAGCCTTCCTTATGCTCACTCCAGCGTGCCGCCGACCGGCCCACACAATGTGCGTCTGATATCCGCATAAGGTGGAGTGGGATATTCACTGTCGTGAGTACATGGGCATCAAAAGAGCTGCGCCCCAAACATGGCATTTGCGATGAGGCTCAAGTGACAATCTGGCCCTTATCTTGATGGTGTGAATGCGGAGCGTCGGGTTCCAATTTGCATAGAACTCCCGAATCAAGTGCAGATTGCACTCCTGGGTTGGCTAAAAATGAAGCGCAGCCCGACAAAGGTCAATCCTATGTACAATGCGAGGGAACTCCCGTGCCAATGGGTTCCTTGCACATGCTCCTCAGTAGTACTTGTTCTCCTTTGTGCTTCGTGTACCACTTCTTCCCTTCCTCCGTCACCCATCGAGTTCCGTATTGGGCGGCGCTGGCCGCGTGGAACCGCAGGCCGGGACTCGCTGTTCCTGCCTTAACCTTCTTCTTCCTAGCGCCCGATGTAGATGGGCCCTTTCCTTGTCTTGCCTCGCTTGCCATTGTTCTTGTCAAAGAAAGCAGACAGTCCCAATGTCAGTCAAATTAAAATTAGCTTCGACTAAGGTTGGTTTTAGGCTCGGCCACCCCACACTTAGTTTCAAACACAATTACAAGATCACGGCAAGATCATCCTTATTTTATTATTTACATCAAAACAAGAAACCAAAAACAACAAAACAACGAAAATGCCTCGTGCATTCAGCGGATTCGGCAGTATAACCTCTATGTACTACTCAGACTTCGTACAGCTAATCCCAACATACCATCGATCACATTTCATCACATAGCACTTAGCTAAAAAAAAAAAAAGAAAATAAAATTCTAATAACTCAACCTAAGCCCCCCAATTTATGTGATCTGATAATTTCATGCAATTTCAACCAATTTGTTCCTTGAAAATTCATCGCTTCTTTAGCGTAATACGTTAAGCACAACACACAACGCACCCAACATGTACAAACCAACAATTTTTCACATATCAAAGTCAATTCAATTTCTTTCCATATTCATAATCCAACCCTAGCTACAATTTCACAACCAAATTCGATCAAGCATGTAATTTTCGCGTTCATATAATCAACAATTAATGATAATTACTTAACAACAAACAACCATAACTCCAAATGAATTTAAGTTAAATCTATACCTAGGGCAAGGGTTACTTTGCTATCATGCTTGAAATCGAAATATTTAGCAAAAATTGAGGTTGAGTTCAAGAACATACCTTTGGCCGAAGGATATCGAAGAAAAGTTGAAAAAAATTCGTGCCTAAGTCCGTGCCACATTGGGGAAGGGGGAAATTTTAGGTGTTTTGTCATGGAGGGGGATGGGAAATGGGAAGAAATGAGGTAATTTTTTAGTGTTAAAAGGGGATTTTCGTATGGGTCGCCCGGTGACCCGGTGTGACCCGACGGAATTAACACTAACGTGTCACGGAGGGTAACGCAGAGCATCACCTCCGTGACACGGAGCATCACGCAAGAGGCATTTTGGAATTTGGTGTACCTCCAGATTTTGCTTTCAACGTGTCACGGAGGGTGACCATGAGTATCACCTCCGTGACACGGAGCCATCGGCGCAGGCTCACTATTTGCCACTTTAAAAATTATTTCATTCCTCGTTTTTCCTTTGCACTCCCTTGCATTTTTTTCTCCGATCAACTCCGAATATATCTTACACCAAGAAACGGTTGGAATCCCAAGGTTTGAAGAACACAATATTTTATTTTTTATATTACACACATATACATATATATTTTCATGTAATTTTATATAAAATGTGAAGATATGTGCTAACCAACATGATTAAGTCCTTGTTTTGTAGGTTTTAATGATTTAGAACTAAATCGCAAGTTGGTGAAGGAAAGAAATAAATTGAAGCAACGGGCGGAAGTCGGCAAGGAGAGAGTGCCATGGTACTGGGCCGCTGCCAGTGGGCTGTGCCACGCTCGTGCGTGTGCTGCCACTCAGCGCTGTGCCAATGCTGCATGCGCGCAACGCAGCAAGCAAAGACAAGATCGCCGCGCCCAGCGTCTGTCACGCATGCCACCAAGGCAACAATGAGGTGCCATCGTGCCTGTGCAGCGACACGCCGCTAACGCGGCGTGGTGCTGCCTAGGGTCGAGTTTTGGGCATTTTCCAGAAAGCCTGGGCATTTAGCCGTGTCACGGAGGCAATGCTCGCGTTGCACTCCGTGACGTTGCACTCCGTGACAAAGTTGGGCTTGTTATTCTGCGAAAAATTCCTACTAATATAAGTAGCAATAATTTAGGTTTACTTTTGGATATTCTGGACTTGGTGGAGCAAGAACGTGGGTTACGTGCGCTTGAGAGGACGAAAATTTAGGGTTTTCTCTATCCCTTTCTTCTTTCTTTTTCAATTGTTTGTAAGATTTACACTAATTTAACGATGTTCAATCCACAAATGAGTGGCTAATTCTACTTCTTGCTAAGGTTAGGAACCATTGTATTGAAATGTAATTGTTGATTATCTCGTTGTTTCATCTTTCCTTCCATGGTTGTTCTATTTAATTCTTGCTCTTACCGCATTAATATCTGGCCAATGTTAATGTAACTAAAAGTCCGTTCACCCGAGAGGGCAACTAAACTGAAAAGTTGCGTGATCACTGGCAAAAATAGCATGCCCGTGATACGCTTTATAACTTAAATTAGTCGTGTTGTCTAAGTTACTTTATACATTTTCATGTAATTTTATATGTCTGAAGATATGTAAGAACCAACATGATTAGCCTTTGTTTTGTAGGTTTGGATGACTTTTGAGGAGCTAATCCATGAGTTGGTGAAGTAGAGGCTTGGAGACGGAATCAACACGCGAACGTCGGCAAAGAGGGAGGCACAAAACAGCCCACCAAGGCCGGTAACGTGCCACGGCAGCAGGCTGAAAGCCTGGGAAAACAGCCCACCACATTGGCAACGCACACGGCAGCAGGCCGGTGGCGACCAAGAGGAGGCAAACACGCCGCCCAAGCAGCGTGGCCACGCTGCCAACGTGGCAGGTTGCTGCTAAGGCCAAATTTCGGGTGTTGTTCCGTAAGGAGCTTCACGATGCCTCCGTGTCATGAGGCAAGCAGGTTCGCGATACACTCAGACACGGAGCCGCTCACCCACACTGTAAGTTAAATTAAGCACGCTTCCATTTACTATAAATAGGGACCCTTAGCTCCCAATTCCATTTGGTCACGATTTTATTCTGGAAACTGCATAGGAGTGAAGGGAGAAGTGGGGTGAACTCATCTAGGGTTTGCTCACCCCTTCTCATCTACCAAGATCATGTAAGTATGTAGTTTAGAGTAGATTAATAGTAGTGTAGAGAGTTTTATTTTAACATGATGGCTAGAACCCTTCCTCTAGGTTGAAGCCATGGATTATGATTTTAATTTTATATATTTATTGTTTGTTTGTTTTAATTAAGTTATTGATTGTTATTATCGTCTTGCATTCTCGATTTGTTGGTTGTTTTTATGATTAATCACCATGAAAGCATATTTGTTAGCTTGGGAAATAGCTTGAAAAGGCATTACCTAGGTCAGGACATGAGAATGTGGGGAGTATGAAGTAATCTCGGGAGAGGTTCTGTGTTTGGATAGAAATATACCTAACACCGTGCTTGGTTGAGACACTCTGGTTGGGTGAAAGACCAACTTGGGATGTCACATCACCACTAAGAAGTAGTTGTGAAGTCAAGTTGAGTTAAATGGTTAGACGTAATGAAAGCCTTAATTGTTTCCCCCATAAACCACAACATAATTGATTGCCCGCGACTAGAAAATTAAACTCCTCGCTTCACAATGCATGCAGTTGAGGCTGATTGCTGTGTTTAGAGGCTCGAAAGACCTCGATGAACATGCAATTCCAGTTATGTGAAATAACAATTGATAGTTCCATGCTTATTCCATTGCAAATTGTATTATTGCATAATTATCTGGTTTTAACTCTATGTTGCTCCTAGGTACTTTCAGAATATTTCGTTGACCCAAACTTAGACTTAATTATTCTAAATCGAAAATGTCTATCACCAACACTTTAGATATTTAAGATCACACTAGAAATGGATAGTTAGAGGAATGGGTCCAGTCCCCGTGGGTTTGACAACTGACTTAAAAAGAGCTACTATATTACTTAATGACCAGTACACTCTGCGGACGCGCTTCGATGTGAAAAAGAGTCATCAAATTATTGGCACTCGAGGCAGGGCACGCTATGTTTTTGGCGCCGCTGCCGGGACCAAATTATGGGCACGTCAAATTTTTGGCGCCGTTGCCGGGACCAAATTACGGGCACGTCAAGTTTTTGGCCCCGTTGCCGAGGACTCGGCGAAGTTTTGATAATTTATCTATTTTTGTGTGATTTTTGATTTTCCTCTTAAGTGGCGAGAAACTTGGTCTTAGTCTCCGTTCATTTGCAGGTGACAGTTGTCCCGCCGTAGCTGGCTAGAAATAGAGAGCTTGTGGAACCGTTGCTTGAACCTGGAACGTTAAATCCATTTGCAGCAGAGTAGCTCTAGAGCAAAAGATGAAGAGACTTCAAGAAAAGGTACAAGAACAAACTGCTCCAAGGGCAAGCACAACCGCCATCTAAGCAACGGGCAAAGAAGACCAGTTCGCAAGTGGCAATCCCACTGACGAATGTGACCTCTATTCATCCGTAAACCGGAGCCTGGAGGGAACTTTGAACTTAGACAGAACATGGTGCAGCTGTTACATTCTAGTGGTCATTCAATCGGGAATGGCAATACGAGAGTTCCTGGCAGCAGCGACTTTTCTGGCGTAGCTTTCTTGAGATAAGTGACACGTTTGTCCCAAATATGCAACTCAATGCATTATGTCCGGGCTAACCCCTTCCCATTTTCACTGTTGAGAAGGGCGACAAAAGTGGCTGAAGGCTGAGCCACCGAACTCCATAACTTCAAGGGATGACGGCTAGGAAGTTCTTATCGATTCTTTCCTTCGTGCAAAACTCTGAAGTTGGGAAGTGAAATACTCAGTTTCAAGCAAAAAGCCTGACGAGAACTTGTATATGGCTTGGGAAAGATTCAAGTCATTGTTGAGAGACTGTCCCCATCATCGCCAGTGAATGAAGTGCTGGCCCATACCTTTGTAGAAAGTCTAGATCCACATACAAAAATATTACTAGACTCAGACGGGTGGGCAAGCCTTGAGAAGACATATGATGAGTTGTACAATTTGTTGAACAGAATTGCTAAAGGAAATCCAGAGTGGCACAGCGAGTCATCAAGAGGGGGTAGGAAGAAGATCGTGGCTGAGTATGCATGGTTTGAATGCCTTGGCAAAGACGCTAGCTTCGTTCCAACATCAAATTATGACTCGCCTATAACTAAGTGAACCAAACACCAGCCAGGTTAATGAAGCTTAGCAAGTTCCTAGTTGGTGTGAAATTTGTGGTCATAATGGGCACAACGCATAACTGCGGAGCCAATAATCCGAATCGGGCCAATTTTGTTGGGAATGTGCACAGAATCAGAATTTCGAAACAACTCAAATGTACTGGCGTGGCCACCCGAATTCTTCTTGTGGTGGAAATCAAAAGCAGAATTTTATGCAACCTCAACAACATCAATATCAAAGTGCACAGGCAGATTGAGGGCATAGTAGCAGCCGCATGAGGAAACACTGCAGAAAATTATGGAGACCTTAACGCTAGCAGAAAATTAGCGAGGATGGCAACACTTCACGAATCAGCAAGTAGCCACCCGAAATCTTAAAAACAAGTGGGTCAAATAGCAGATGCTCAAAATATGAGGCCGTAAGGGGGATTACCGCTGACGCAGATCCTAACCCCGACAAATCAATGCAATTAGTCTTAGAAATGGAAGGCAAGAATGGGATGCAAGTGCTCCGAAGAGTTGAGAAAAGAGGTGCAACCGAGTTGGTAAGACCAGGACCATCCACCGATACTGGGAGAAAATCAGAGTGCTGGGCAACAAAATGCTCAATCTTCATTACGCCAGCACAAAGCATCACCACCACCTTTCCCTCTGGAGATTCAAAAAGAGCAGAAGAAGAATTTTTCAAAAAGTTCTGTGAGTTTCAAAGAACTTCATATAAATTTTCCTCTTATTGATGTCTTTGCAGGGAATGCCCAAGTATGCTAAATACTTGAAGGACGTGATGGCTAACAAAGTTAAATTGGTGGACATCCAGACTGTAGCACTGACTGAGGAGGCAACATTGTGGTATTGAGCAAAATGCCAAAGAAGCTAAATGACCCTGAGTTTTACCTCCCCATACAATTGGTAAAGCCAGTTGCCTGAGTTTGTATGATTTGGGGGCAGCAGTCAACTTAATGCCTCTATCCTTATTCAACACCTTGGGGTTGGGAAATGGTAGACCGACAAGGTTGATGTTGCAATGCACGGGAGCCGAGTGACACTCCGATGGAATCATAGAGGACCTTCTCATCAAAGTAGGTAAATTTATTAATACCTGCTGATTTTATTGTTTTAGATTTTTAGGTTGATGACCAGTACCTCTGGGTCCTGGGACGGCTATCTTGGCCACCGGAGGAGTGGTGAGATTGATTTGGAAAGAAGGGACCCCGAAAATGAGGGTCGAGGATGAAGAGGAGTCTTCCGCATCTACCAAGAAATAAACCCATCCGCACACTACAGAAACCTTTGTCAAGTTAGTGTGTTGACAGAGGATGAGTGGGGTAGAGGGACTCACAGGTGCACGTCAAAGGCAATGTCAAGTGCCCGCCCCGAGTCCGATGTGACGGGGCTTCAATCGAGAAGAAGTTGAGAAAGGGAGGAACAGAGTGGAGGCTGTATCCTCTAAAACAACAAAACAAAAGGAGATGGTTCTCGAAAGAGAACCCAGGGTACGAGGATGTCCTGAAAAGGACAGTCCACGTCGTGCGACGACGTAAAATAAGGCGCCGCTAGGAGGCAACCCAAGGGTACCTCGTGTACAATTTGTAATTTTTATTTTGATTTTGATTTTTGTTATTTTATTCACTTTTGTTTGTTTGTGTTCTTGGTGGAAAGTTAAGCACAGGTGGGAGGAAGTCTGAGTACCCCTCAGAGGAGGAAGCTAGTAAGCATGGAAGAGGAAAAGTGTGGGCTCACTCACCCACGTGTGCAAATTGTGGGTATGTTACTAGCTAGCTCAAAGGCTCTGGAGTATTTCTCACCCTTGTAATGTTAATTTGATGCTATGAGGATCTAGCATGATTTAAGTGTGGGGTGAGGGAAATTTCAAGGAAATTTAAAATTTTTGTGCTTAACAAATTGTTGGTGAATGAAATGCTTGTGTGATAAAAATTTGAAAAATTTGAAACATCTTTGTGAGTCAAGCATGACTTGTCAATTGCTGGTTTTTCTTTTCGGCTCTTTCCGACTGGGGGTTTTTTGAACCGAAGAATAAATTTTTTATTTATTTATTTATTTTTATTTTTATTTTACTTTGTCTGTATATAATGTTTTAGTCATAATTAGGGACTGTTTCCGACGAAGAATGGATGACGACCGTCTTGAGGAAAAATTAGTCGATAGATGCTTCTGGTTTTTGAAACCCATAGCTAATGGATGCTTGATGTCCTTGTTATGTGTGATACATGATGGTGAGATGCAAGTATGTTCTAGGTGCTTGAAGCATGCAAGTGTATAACTTGTTTGAGACACTTAGGCTCTGAATTTGACTCAATATAATTGAAGCATAATTTGAATTCTTGTGATTAGCCGAGTAAGAGTCTCATGGAATGTGTCTTGAATTGAGCATGTGCCATGATTGTAAGGTTTTTGAGTATTCTATGCTATTGTGGATTGTCTAGAACTTGCCTGGTGTGTGTATGAGCGAAATGAAGGATGTGAATTGTAGGAAATGATTTAGGCATTTCTTTGAATTAACCTAATTGTTATCCCTCGTTTTACCTACCTTGAAAAATTAATTGAAGTTAGCTCCTGGAGCCTTTGAGCTATTCTTGATAGTTGCAACATAAGCTTGATCCTTTTCTTTTATTAACCTTGAATTCGATCCAAAGCTCTTAAGCGCTTGAAGAAGAAAAATCAGCAAGAGTAAAGGAGTGAGAGGAATGAAAAGAAATGAGAAGTAGCAAGTTGTAGAAGTTGAGAAAGGTCAAGGTGCACTTGTGTGAAAGTGGTTGATCATCATCAAGGAGTAAGAAAACAAAGTAATGAAAAATTATTTATAGAACTCCTTACTGACAAGTCAAAAGTGCCTAAACAAAGGGGAAACAAAAGAGGAAACAGAAAACTACCAAGGATAAAAAGGTGAAGTAAGGGAAGGGAAGTTCGCCATGAGGGCGTGATGATTAAAAGCACTTAGGAAAGATAGTCACCACATCGCCATAATAGCACCTACCGGTACCTGAAAGCTAATTACAACCTACAAAGTCCTACTTGATCTACATTCATACATCCTCAAATTAGTGGAGTAAAACACTAAGGCAAGCTTATTGGTCATGACATGATGCATGTGAATTCTTTGTGAGAGTGAGTGTAATTCTATTCAGGTACCCACACATGTTGTGATGTAAAAATTGTTTTTGCGTGTGATGGGGTAACTCTCTTTCCGTGAGGGAACATGTTGAATGAAGGATATAATTCATGTGGGATTTCTTAATCAGTTGATTTGCTTGAGTTTGCTGAGATTGAGAGTTTCCATCTTGAGGTTAAGACGTCTTTAACATAGTTGTACTTCTTTTCATTGATTTACTTTAAGGGCTCTATTTTTTAGCTTCTGTATCTACGTAATCTATAGCGAGCTGTAGCTCGAGTTATCTTGTTAAATTAGTTATGTGGGACTCTCCATATGCATGATCTAAAAGGCTGTCTGAGGACGAATGCGGTTTAAGTGTGGGTTGTGATCACGGGCAAAATAAGATGCCCGGGATACGCTTATAACTTAAATTAGCCTGTTGTCTAAGTTACTTTATACATTTTCATGTAATTTTATATAAATGTGAAGATATGTGCTAACCAACATGATTAGCCTTTGTTTTGTAGGTTTGGATGACTTTTGAGGAGCTAATCCATGAGTTGGTGAAGTAGAGGCTTGGAGATCGAATCAACACGCGAACATCGGCAAAGAGGAGGCACAAAACAGCCCACCTGCGCGTCGGCAACGCGCCACGGCAGGCAGGTTGCCCAAAACAGCCCACCTGCATGTTGGCAACGCCGGGCAGGCTGCAAGACCAAGAGGAGGCAACGTGTTGCCCAAGCAAATAAGGTTACGCCAATGAGGTACAGTTGTCGCCAAGGCCAAATTTTGGGTGTTGTTCTTAGTGAGTTGCGATGCCTCCTCGTGTCACGGGAGGCAGTGCTCATGACACCATGACACGGAGCCGTTCCATGACAGGCTGGAACCTAAGCACGTTCTCCGTTTACTATAAATAAGACCCTTAGCTCCTATTTCCATTTGGTCACGATTTTATTCGAAAACTCGCATAGGAGGAAGGGAGAAGTGGGAGAACTCATCTAGGGTTTATCAAATTCCCTTCTCATCTACCAAGATCGTGTAAGTATGTAGTTTAGGAGTAGATTAAAAGTAGTGTAGAGTAGTTTATTTAACATGAATGGCTAGAACCCTTCCTTCAGGGTTGAAGCCATGGATTTTGATTGTGATTTTAAGAAAATATTTTGGAATTAAGTTATTGATTGTTATTTTCGCCTTGAATTCTGATTTGTTGGTTGTTTTTATGATTGATCAACATGAAAGCATATTTGTTAGCTTGGGAAATAGCTTGAGAAAGCATTACCTAGGTCAGACATGAGAATATGGGGAGTATGAAGTAATCTCGAGAGATGTTCGTTTGGATAGAAATATACCTAACACCGTGCTTGGCTGACACACGGGGTTATGAAAGACCAACTTGGGATGTCACATCACCACCAAGAAGTAGTTGTGAGGATAAGTTGAGTTAAATGGTTAGACGTACGAAGTCCCTAATCAAGCTTCCGTAAAACCACAACATAATTGATTGCCCGCGACTAGAAAATTAAACTCCTCGCTCACAATGATGCAAAGGAGGCTACATTGCCGTGTTTAGAGGCTCTGAAAGACCATGAACATGCAATTCTACTCATGTGGAAATAACAATTGATAGTTCCATGCTTATTCCATTGCAAATCGTATTATTGCATAATTATCTGGTTTTAACTCTATGTTGCTCCTAGGTATTTTCAGAATATTTCGTTGACCCAAACTTAGACTTAATTATCCTAAATCGAAAATGTCTATCACCAACACTTTAGATATTTAAGATCACACTAGAAATGGATAGTTAGAGGAATGGGTCCAGTCCCCGTGGGTTCGACAATCCGGTTCTTAAAAAGAGCCACTATATTACTTGCACGACCCGCACACTTGCGGACGCGCTCGATGCAGAAAAAGAGTCATCAAATTATTGGGCACTCGAGGCGGGCACGTCATGTTTTATGCCGTTGCCGGGGACCAAATTACGGGCACGTCAGGTTTGGAGCCGTTGCCGGGACCAAATTACGGGCACGCCAAGTTTTTCTACAACATAAGCTAAATCTTTCTTTCATTAACCTTGAATTTGACCCAAATCCCTAAGCGCTTGAAGAAGAAAAATTTGAAAGAGTAAAGGAGTAAGAAGAATGAAAAGAAAGGAAAAGTAGCAAGTTGTAGAAGTTGAGAAAAGGTCAACGGTGCACTTGTGTGAAAATGGTTGATTATTGTTAATGAGTAAGAAAACAAAGTAATGAAAAATTATTCATAGAGCGCCTACTAATGAGCCAAAAGTGCCTAAATAAAAGGGGAAACAAAAGAGGAAAAAGAAAACTACCAAGGATAAAAAGGTGAAGTAAGGGAAAGGAAGTTCGCCATGAGGGCGTGATGATTTAAAAGCGCTAGAAAGATAGTCACTATTACCGGCCATAATAGTACCTACCGCACCCGGGAAGTTACATTACAACCTACAAAGTCCTACTTGATCTTACATTCATACATCCTCAAATTAGTGAAGTAAAACACTATAAGGTATTATGGGTCATGACATGATGCATGTGAATTCTTTGTGAGAGTGAGTGTAATTTAATTCATGTACCCACACATGTTGTGATGTGAAAATTGTTTTTGCGTGTGATTAGGTAACTTCTTCCGTGAGGGCACATGTTGTTCAAGGATATAATTCATGTGGGATTTCTTAATCAGTTGATTTACAATATTATAAAGATTGAGAGTCGATTCTTGAGGTTAAGAAGTCTTTACCATAGTCATATTTCATAGCATGTACCATTTTTAACTTGTATCTTACGTAATCACATATTTTAGCTTGAATTATCCGCTACCTAGTTATGTGGGACTCTCCATATGCATGATATGTAAAAACTTGGTTCATACAAAGAAATGCCTAAATCATCTCCTACAATTATCTCATTTCGTTTCATAAACACACTGTGCAAGTTCCTAGACATTCCACAGTACGTATCACTCAAAACCTTACACTCATGGCACATGCTCAATTCAAGACACATTCAGCAGACTCTTGCTCAGCTAATCACAATGAATTCAAACACTAAAAGCCAATCATACAGCTCACATCAAGAGTCTCAAATTCAAACAAAGTTATACACGAATGCTCTGTCATCACATACTTGCATCTTTACAATCATGTATAGCACATAACAAGAACATCAAGCATCAACTAGCTATGGTTCAAAATCCAACCTACTGACTACTTTTCCTCAAGACGGTCGCCATCCATCCATTGCTCCGAAACAGTCCCTAACGATGACTAAAACATTATATACGTAAAACTAAAAATAAAAATAAAAATTTTATTCTTCGGTTCAAAGACCCCTGTCGGAAAAGAATCGAAAAGAAAAACCAACGGGTGATGAATTCATGCTTGACTCACACAAATTTTTCAAATTTCTTTCCTTTTTTTTGTCAAAAAAGCATTACATTCACCCACAATTTGTTAAGAATAAATTTTTTTGAAATTTCCTGAAATTTCCTCACACCCTATTCAAATCATGCTATGTCCTCAGCATCAAATTAATATTTACAAAGGGTGAGAAATACTCCTGAGGCCTTTAGGCCTAGCGAACAACATGGTTTCCTTCAACTTTGGCCACTGTGGGTGTTCGACCCACACTTTTTCTCTTCCATGCTTGTTAGCTTCTTCCTCCATAAGGGTACTCAGACTTCCTCCATCTGTGCTACTTTCCACCAAAAAACAACAAAAGATGAAAAATAAATAAAATTAGTAAAATGCAAGAAATTAAAATGGATACCCGTGAGCCACCCCAAAGTTGCCTCCTAAGCGCCGCTTAATTTTGCTGGGCCGCACGACGTATCAAGTTTCACCGCTTTTCCTCCACCTTGAGGATATGAATCTCACCCCTAATTTCTTCTCTAATTTCCTCTTATGCTCCTGGGGTGGTGGTGAAAATTATAAATACCAAGTGCAGGGTGTCGCCTTGGACGCTTAGCTGGGTCCTTACGTAAGGAAGTCATTTTTCTATTGGAATCAATGTGGGGCCTCAGAATATATGGGTTTGGTCCTCCTCTCGACATTTATCGCTTGAAGACTCTATTTCTATGTCCTCAACCAAACTCAAGGTAGAAAATGCTTCGGGAGGAGGTCCAAATGCACCTTGGTTCTGAACGAATGCAATTGACTCCTTACTTGTATACCTCTCTTTCTCCACATCAACATCTGATCTCTCAAATAGTGTCAAATGGGGTATACTCTATCTATTCTCCCTGGAACGAGTTTTAAGTAAGAGCTCATCACGGGGACACTCAAGAGCGAATTGTCGGGCTTCATCTGAACATTCAACTTTGTTCTCCTCTTGTAATTCCTCTTGAATACGCCACAACTCGGCCACTGCAATGCTGATCACAAGCTTCAGCCTCAGCAATCATCTCCGTGAATTTAACGCTCATCCTCTTTAGCTTCTGCATTCTCCTCTTCCTGACTTATCAATGTTGCCATTGCCTCTTTCATTGCTTCTGATTGCTCAAGGAGTTGTTTTAGCATGTCTTCTATTTGGTCTTGGCGTCCCAAGTCCTCATTTTCAACCTTCCTATATTCATCAAAAATGTATGATCATAGTAGGGCTCGGGGAAGGGAGTATGCATTCAGACAGCCATCCCAATGGCCATCTTGGCCCCACACTTAAATCATGCTATGTCCTCATAGCATCAAATTAACATTTCAAGAGGGTGAGAAATACTCCCCGAGGCCTTTAGGCCTAGCTAGTAGCATGTTTTCCAATAACTTGCACAAGTGGGTGGTCGACCCCACACTTTTCCTCTTCCATGCTTCCTAGCTCTCTCCTCCGAGGGTACTCAGATTTCCCCTCCACCGTGCTTAACTTTCCACCAAAAACACAAACAAAACACGAAAATAACAAAATCCAAAAACAAAATAAAAAAATTTAAAAAATTGTACCCGAGGCAATTCTTGGGTTGCCTCCCCAAGCAGTGCCTTATTTTTAGTCGTGGCACGACGTGGACTGCCCTTTTTCAGGATGATCCTTCATACCTGGGTTCTCTTCGAGAACCATCTCCTTCTTCTGCTATTTAGAGGAAAACAACCTCCACTCGTTCCTCCCTTTCTCCAACTTCTTCTCCAAATGAAGCTCCTTTATCAGACTCGGGCTTGAACACTTGACATTGCCTTTGGCCATGCACCCGTGGAATCCTCCACCCCACACTCATCCTCTGCCAACACACTTACCTGACAAAGGTTTCTGTAGTGTGCGGACGGTTTTATTTTCTGGGCGACACTAGCTGGGTTTCTTCTTCATCCTCGACCTCACTCGTGGTCCCTCTTTCTGGGTCGATCACCGCTCCTTCGGTGGCCAAGAATGGTCGTCCCAAGATTAGGGGTACCGGGTCATCAACCTGAAAATTTTAAAATAATAAAATCAGCAGTATAATAAATTTGCTTACCTTTGATGAGAAGGTCCTCTATTATTCCATCCGGTGTCACTCGCGACTTGTCAGCCAGCTGCAACATCAACCTTGGCGGTCTCGGTCTTCCCAACCCCAAGGTGTTGAATAAGGATAGGGGCATTAGATTAACCGCTGCCCCTAAATCACACAAAGCTCGTAGCACCTCAGCTTTACCAATTTGTATGGGGAGGGTAAAACCCCCGGGGTCTTTGAGCTTCTTTGGCATTTTGCTCAATACCCTGTGACTGCACCCTCCGTCAGCAAGTGCTACAGTTCGACATCCACCAACCCAATCCTTGTTCGCTATCAATGCCCTTCAAGTATTTAGCATACTTGGGCATTCCCCGCAAGACATCAATAAGAGGCAAATTTATATGAAGTTCTTTGAAACTCTCAAAGAACTTTTTGAAACATTCCTCCTCCTTGCTCTTTCCTTAGTCTCTGAGAGAAGGGTGTGGTACCCTTGTGCTGGCTGCAATGAAGGTTGCGCATTTTGTTGCCCAACACTCGATGTTCTCCAAGATCGGTGGATGGTCCCGGTCTTACCACCTGGCTGCACCTCCTTTCTCAACTTTAGGCACTGCATCAGCTAACTGCTCTCCGATTCTTAGACTGATGGCATTGATCTACCGTGGGGGTTAGATCTGTCGCTTGGTAATCCTCTTGCGGCCTCATATTTTGAGCACTCGCTATTTGACCCACTTGTTTTTCAAGATTGCGGGTGGCTACTTGCTGATTCATTAAGTCTGCTGCCATCCTCGCCTGATTTGCTGCTAACTAATTCTGGGTCTCCATAATTTTCTCTGCAGTTGTTTCTAATGCGGCTGCTAACAGGCCCATCAATCTATCTATTCCGCCGATACCGATGTTGTCGGTTGCATAAAATTTGCTTTTGGTTTCCACCCCAAGAAGAATTCGTGGCCCTGCCAATTTCTGTTGGAGTTGTTCTAAAATTCTGATTCCCAGCACATTACCAACAAAATTGACTCATTCCGGATTGGCTCCACAAGACTACAGCTCCATTATTACCACAAATTTCACACCAACTCGGAGCTTGCTGAACTGCATTAACCTGGCCCTGGTGCTGGTGCACACTAGCTTATTGAACTGAGTCATACGTGTTGGAACGAAGCTAACCGTGCTGCCATAGCATTGCAAACCATCCGCTTCCCTTGCCAACCCCGATCTTCTTCCCCGCCTCTTGATGACTCACCGTGCCACTGATTTCCTTGTGCAATTCTGTTCAACAAAGTGTACAACTCATCATACGTCTTCTCCAAGGCTTGCCCACCCGATGCGTAGTCTAGTAATATTTTTTGTATGTGGGTCTAGACTTCTACAAAAGGTATGGGCCGCATTTCATTTTGATTGCCGCGATGGGGACAGCCTCTCAACAATGACTTGAATCTTTCCCAGCCATACAGTTCTCATCAGGATTCTGCTTGAAACCGAGCCACTTCTCAACTTTGCGCCTTGCTCGAAGGAAAGAATCTGATAAGGAACTTTCTAGCCAGCCATTCCTTGAAGTTATGGAGTTCGGTGTTCACTTTCAAATTATTTTCGCCTCTCCCAACAATGAAAATTAAGAGGTTGCTGACATAATCTGTGGACATGCCGGTGGGGACAAACGTGTCACTTATCTCAAGAAAGCTCAGAAGTGCCGCCGCTGGTCCTCATGTGCCATTCCATGAACCGACCACTAGAACAAACAGCTGCACCATATTCCTGTTTAAGGTCAAAGTTCCCTCCAAGCTCCGGTTTACGGATACTAGAGGTCACATTCATGCTAGTGGGATGGGCCACTTCGCGAACCGGTCTTGCTGCCATTGCTTCCATGACACCGTGCTTGTCCTACGGTGGTTGTCTTTGTACCTTTTCTTGAAGTCTCTTCAGCTTTTGCTCTAGAGCTACTCTCCTTAGCAAATGGATTTGACGTTCAAGTTCAAGTAACGGTTCCACAAGCTCTCTATTTCTAGCCGCCATGTAGAGCACCTGTCACCCGCAAATAGACAGACTAAGACCAAGTTTCAACACTTAAGGAAATATTTAAAATCACACAAAAACAGATAAGTTATCAAAACTTCAAGGAGTCCCTAACGGCGCTAAAACTTGATGTCCACTTGGTCCCCCTGCAACGGCGCTAAAACATGATCTGCCCGTACTTCAGCCCCGTCAACGGCGCCTAAAAAACTTGACGAGCTCCGGCATCGAGTTCCACAATTTGACGACTACTTCACATCGAGCACGTCCGCTAGTGTACGGGTCGTGCAAGTAATATAGTGGCTTTTTTTAAGAACCAGATTGTCGAACCCACGTGGACTCGGACCCATTCCTCTAACTATCCATTTCTAGTGTGATCTAAATATCTAAAGTGCTGGTGATAGACATTTTCGATTGAGATAAATTAAGTCTAAGTTTGGGTCAACGAAATATTCTGAAATTACCTAGAGCAACATAGAGTTAAAACCAGATAATCATGCGAGCCACCGGATTTGCAATGGAATAAGCATGGAACTATCAATTTTTATTTCACATAATTAGAATTACATGTTCATGGTATTTCAGCCTCTAAAACACGACAATCTAGCCTCACTCGCATCATTGTGAGCGAGGAGTTTAATTTTCTAGTCCCGGGCAATCATTATGTTGTGGTTTACGGGGAAACGATTAGGACTTTCGTGCGTCTAACCATTTAACTTTAACTTAGCCTCACAACTACTTTTTCGAGTGGTGATGTGACATCCCAAGTTGGTCTTTCATAAACCCCGTGTGTCAACCAAGCATGGTGTTAGGTATATTTCTATATCCAAAAAACACAGAACCTCTCCCGAGATTTACTCA
Source organism: Datura stramonium (assembly GCA_018107945.1). Taxonomy (NCBI): domain Eukaryota; kingdom Viridiplantae; phylum Streptophyta; class Magnoliopsida; order Solanales; family Solanaceae; genus Datura; species Datura stramonium. Next base: position 256,623 of record JACEIK010001221.1, read on the forward strand.
TGCTCCCTCACATTCTCATGTCCCCGACATAGTAATGCCTTCTCAAGCTATTACCCAAGCTAACAAATATGCTTTCAAGTGTGATCAATCATAAAAACAACCAACAAATCGAATGCAAGATGAAAATAACAATCAATAACTTAATTCCAAAACAATTTTATAAAATCACAATCATAATCCATGGCTTCAACCCTAGAGGAAGGGTTCTAGCCATTCATGTTCATAAAACTCTCTACACTACTATTAATCTACTCCTAAACTACATACTTACACGATATTGGTAGATGAGAAGGGAATTTGACAAACCTCAGATGAGTTCTCCTACTTCTCCCTTCACTCCTAGTAGTTTTCTAATAACGACCAAATGGAATTAGGAGCTAAGGATCCTATTTATAGTAAATGGAGAACCTGCTTAATTAGCCTGTCGGAACGGCTTGTGCTTCCGCCGAGTGTATCGCGAAGCACCGGCTCCGTGACACGGAGTATCGCGAAAGTCACCGAACAACACCCGAAAATCAGCTCGGCAGAAGACTGTTGGCAAGGTGGCATGCTGCTTGGGCAGCGCTGCTCCTCTTGGTCGCGCAGCTCGCCTACCGTGGCACGTTGCCACTGCGTGAGGCCCTCCGCTTGGCGCCTCGCCTGCCGGGCACGCGCCGACGCGTTGGTAGGCCGTTTTGTGCCTCCTCCTTGCCGATGTTTGCGTGTTGATTCCGCTTCAAGCCTCTACTTCACCAACTCATGGATTAGCTCCAAAGTCATCAAAACCTACAAAACAAAGCGCTAATCATGCTGGTTAGAACATATCTTCACATTTATATAAAATCACATGAAAATGTATAAAGTAACTTAGACAACCCGACTAATTTAAGTTATAGAAGTGTATCACCTGCATGATATTTTTGCCCGTGATCAGTCCACAAGGTAGAAATGCTTACTTTAAGCATGTGATCATATTGACACCGCTTGGAGCAATTCCAACAACTTTAGCTCGCCGGGCTACGATTCACCAAAGAATTTCATGAAACTAACTCCGTAGCAATGCTCTTTTGCAACCTTATATCATACCCAAAGTTAATTTGTTCTCAAGGCGTTTGGATGTTGTAAACGGAGGAAATTAACTTAAAAATGGCGTAACTTTGCTATTAGGACGAAGAACATATATATCTGTATGAAACCAAATAAAGCTAATTAACATATATATAACTTTGGATGGTGGACAAGAGGTCCATGGCACGAATTCCCAATGCATCAATAGTCCGGCGTGCCACGATGCCCAAATGCGTCGGAGGCTCGTGACACGCAGCCCTTCGGGCAGCTGGTCTCGGCTGCTCCCTCGCATGCCTGACCATTGTCTGACCTTTCTCTAGCCCTTCTCGTACGTATTATGCTCTAAAATTCTTAACCACGTACAAATAAGCGCCTAAACATTAGAACTTATGGGGTGTAACAACTTGTGATTTCTTCAATAAATTCCACTAGTCTTAGTTGTAAATACAATAGTTATTCCCTTAATTTCCCCAATTTTACTTTTCAAATGTTGAATACTGAGTTTCTAGTTTGAATTAGTTTATAACTCTTGAATTATCAATTCAGGATTCAACCCAAACATCCGTTGGATATTTATTGTGATACACTGACCGTTTATACTTTTACTCTAAATGAGGAGTGTATTTTGGACGTTATAAAAAATGGTGCCGTTACGGGGAGTTGGAGTTGTGATAAGACATTAGTTATTTATTGATTCAAACTAGTTTTGCATTTTGTTTTTACATCTTGTTTGTTTTTATTTTTGTTTTTGTTGTTTGTAGTTGTATTATGGCATCATGGAATGAAAGGAGGTTTGTTGGTTGCAAAACCCTTTATGATGACCCATGTCCCTATTGTGGAGGACCACACTATTGGCAAGACGGGCATATGCCCCTAGAAGGGAGATGAGTGCACCTTTCCCTTCCTATGATGGGTATAGATGCACATTATGTGGTAGTCAGGGGAGACTCGGGATGGATGCCCAAATGGGGTCACTTCTTGTTATAGTGGCTATGATGTAAGTTGGGTGCTCCCAAACCTCGAGGGGAATGAAGCCATGGCAAGAGATGGAAGTAGAAATACATGTGGGCTCATGGAAGCCAAGATCCAAGCTCTTTTGAGCGGGGAGTTTAATACAGAAAAGAATGACAACCCTCCACCATGGAATCATCAACTCCTCAAGAAGAAAGCTATGAAACTCTAAAAAGAAGAAGTGGAGGAGATATTGAGGAGCATAACAAGAAGAAGTGAAGAATGGCACATAGCTCCAACTTGGCTCATGGAGAAGCCAAAATGATGATGAAGAAGGCAAGGTGAACCCTTGAAGAAGTCATAAAAGGTGTGCCAACCAACAAATATTGCAAAATGCAAGATCGGTTGAAGAAGTGACACTAGGAAACCCGCTGGTATCCAACAAATCATGCTCAAGGACTTAGTACTTGAAGAGGAGGATGTCAAGAAAGAAGCATGCTTGAAAGGGGAATGAATTAGATGCCCTTTTATAATTTTTCAACATTGAACATGGTTGACAAAATGGAGACTTGAGGAGATGAAGTAAATGGGGGAATTTGAGGAAGAAGATCAAGGTTGATTCATCTTAGAGTATGCCATGCCAACAAGGACAAAGCACCTCCCTCCTTTGCGCTAAGAAACACAGTATTATATCTCATTGCTTGGTCCCTTTTGATGCTTACAATTCACCACCCCTCAAGAGAGTAGAAGAATGGACAAGAAGCTAGGGGTGCAATTCAAATGCTCAAAATGGAGAGAAAAGTGGTGAAGCTGAATGCCGAGCCACGACGTTAACTAAGGCGGTTCTTGGGAGGAAGCCCAAGTGCTTGGTAATCTTTTGTTTTTACTTTCCTTTGTTTTGTTTTAGTTTATGTTGGTATTGTCTTTGATTTTGTAGGGATGAAACATGTATGAAATGTGATAAAGGTGAGAGAAGCCAAATTCAAATTGAGCAACCGGCGCTAAACCGACGAAGTGCAAGTCCAAATGTGCAAAACACATGTCAAACAAGGCCCGGAAGAAAATTACTTAAGCAGTGGCACAGACTGGAGTGTTACTCGGTGAAATGGCAGTTCAAAGGCGCCAAAACGTTAGTGGAACATCAAGTTATGAGCGTAAGGCCTGGGGGAGTCTTTCACCTATTCCTTCTTTACTTTGTTCTACCATGCGCACGAGGACAATGCTTATTTGTGTTAGGGGAGAGGTCTTATAACCCACTTGTTAAGTGATGCATGATCTGGCCCTATGATAGATTGGGTGACGTCATCCTTAAGGGTAAATCATCATTACTTATTAGTAGTATCGCCTTTTTCGATAGTAGTCTTTGAATAAACTCCAAGGGTTTGATGAGTATGGTTCTTTCCCAAGGAGGAGTTTCTTTGTCTTTTCTTTTGGTTGCTGAACTGGGTTGGAACTTCCCGATGATAGATTAAGAGGTGACTTTCTTAATGGAAAAATGTCAAGTCTAGAGTCTTGTAGAGTCTTTTGTGCACGTATTGATGAGGTACCACCAACATTTCTTGTTTGGTATTGTGCATGAATTTTGAAAAGAAAAGAGAGGTATCTAAATGTGAAAATGAGCATGCTCTTGTCATGATTTATATATTCTTGCTTGGTTTAAGTTGATTCATAACTAGCTTATCGAAAGTCATTCTCTTAATGTGATGAAGTAAGTGTGTGAACCCCTTGGATTGTGATGCCTTGTGTGGTGAAACTTTTTGCTTAATTCTTGTGTATGCATGATTGTCTAGAACTTTCCCTAAGTGTGATTCAATGCGAAATGATAGATGTGGCTGTACTTAGAACATGGTTTTAGGCCCTCTCGTTGCTGGGGTCACACTTCATTCAAATGACCCTCCTTGAACATTAATATTTGATAGCCAACGTTTGGGCCTTGGACCCTTTCTTTGGAAACCACATTACAAGCCTAATGTCCATTTTTAATCCTTCTCTTTGGAACGCATCCTCCCTAATTGCTAGTGATAAAATAATGGAAATAATGGGGGCATCAAGCCCAAGTAATAGTGACTAATAAGGAAATGAATGTAAATGAGTAAAGCCTACTTTGGGGTTTGCAAGAGTAGAGGGAAAAATGGGAAGCCTAAATGTGAGGTAGCACCAAAATTGTGATGAAATGAATGAATCGATGACGAAAGACCAATCATCAAAAGAGAAAGAATAGCAAAAAATTTCATCTCTGCATATATAAGGCTAAATGTGAAATTCACCATGTTATAATGGTGGCTTGTGTTACACAAATATGAAGATTATAAACAAGGAGAAATAAGGTGGAATGATATAATAAGATGACGGGATGTTACAAGTGTTTGTAAAGACATTAGAGAGGCTTTAGTCACCAAAATCTAAACAACTATCCTACCCTTGGTTCCCTAGCCTTCATTATGACCCACAAGTCCTAATTGATTTTGAGTTTGGGCAACACTACATTAGTAGCGATATACATGAAGGGAAAACCTATGGGTCAATTTGTGTGCACTAGAATTTCTTTGTGAGATCGAGCGATTTGTCTTATATTGTAATTTCATTATGTGAAATGCTAAAAATGTGTGTGGAATTCTGTCTTCTTGTGAGGGTCATCATTTCCTTGGAGTACATGTTTAAAATTGTTTTCAAAGAGAGGTATGGTTAAGGCAAGCGGGTAGCGAACTTTAAGGAAAGCTTTGAATGTGAATTGTCAATGACTTGAGATGCTTTTTGGACTTGTTTTGAGGAACTATACCCTTGTTTGACTGGAATGAATGCATGAAGATATGTTTAGTGATTGTGGTTACCTATTGGAAGCTTGTGCAATATGGTTTGGAGTATTTACTTTTTCTTGAGTTGGTGTATAATGCTTAGGTTACTTTGAGGCCTGATGATTTTGTGTACAACAACCGTAATGCTCTAAGTTTTAGCAATGTCCTCTTATGAAAGAACGTCTTGATTGGTCCTTTGGCAAAACTCATAAATAGTATGTTGTTTATTTGTTTAACTGTAAAGAATTGCATTACTTGAGGAAAAGCAATGGTTCAAGTTTGAGGGTTTGATGAGTTGGTAATTTACTAATTCATTAGGGTCCCAAGCATGAATTTTTGCCTAGTTTTCGAGTCGTTTATATGAATTTTATGCCTTTTCTCTTGAATTCTTTCTAGGTATTTCATGTGAGTAGAGAAAGAATGAAATTGAGCAAAAAAACATGAGTGTTTGAGATGAAATCTGATAAGTTAGCATTTGAAGGAGAGGTGCCAAATATAATAGAAGATTTGAACTCAAGAAGAGGTGTAAAGACATGCTTTGGATCGGCTAAACACGGATCTGAAAGGGAAAAGCACCGAAGCTACTGCGAGACATGCTTTGAATCGCTAAACATGATTCCGAAAGGGTAAAGTAATCTAAGCTTACCGCCTAGGCCTAGCTAAAAATTGACCCTTTTCGTGGAATGGAATCGGTTATTGCCCATTGAACCACTGCTCCCCGCCAGACACTATTTTCAATCAAGCAAGTTTGGTGCTCCGTGAATTGCCACCGCAACGCCCGTCTCAATGGAGAGGCCGTCTAATGAAGGGTAATAGGGTCCAAAAAGGTCTCCAAAGAATCTATAGTTGATCTTGGGCAGAATTATATGCCCAAGTGAGCTCAAGGCTGATGGCTCCGTGTCACGGAGTGAGGCCTCCGCGTTACCCTCCGTGACACGCCAGGCAAATCTGAATTTTTAAAATTTTAATGCTCGTTGATGGCTCCGTGTCACGGAGGGCATGTCTGCTACCCTCCGTGGACACGTTGATGTGTTAATTCGTGATAAGGGGCATATTTATATGCCAAATCGATACTCAAACGTATAACTTTAGTCTTGTTTGTCTAATAAATTGTGTACATTCTCATGTAAATTAAAATGGAAGTGTGAATTTATACTAACAACATGATTAGCGTTGTTTTGCGTAGAAAACATGCTTTGATGAAAATGACATGTTGGAAGAAATCAAGGATGAATTTGGGAACGAAAGTAAGGAAGCGGATGGTGAAGCGAGGATTACAGGGCTGGAAGGGATGAGCCGTGGTACGCCGCTATCATGAGGCGTTCGCTCTGAATGGAAATTCCAAATAAATTCCAGCCAAGGTCTCGCGATCAGGCCGTACTACGTTGGAAGTGAATTATTCAGATTGTGCATTTCCAGAGAGGGTCCGCGATTGCACCGTGGCACGTTGGCAGTGCTCGCAGCACGCCGTGCCACGTTGGTGCAGCACACCGGGCGGACAATTTCCGCAGGGCTTCCGCGCTTGCACCGTGTCACGGAGGCAAAGCAGTTCGCGATGCACGCCGTGACACGTTGCTCGTTATTCCGGGAAAATTTATCCCTAGATAAATAGAGCACTTAGGGGCATTTTCAATTATTCTCACTTGGTGGAGCAAGAACGGGTTACAGTGCAACATTGAGGAGACGAAATTTCTAGGGTTCTTTCTCATCTCTCTTTCTTCTTCCTTTTCAATTGCTTGTGCGATTAACACTTGTTTTAGGATGTTTAACTACAAATGAGTGGCTAATTCTCCTTCTTGCTGAGGTTATGAACTTTGTGTTGCAAATGTACTATTGAATTGTCGGTTTATTTCTCTCTTTTCTTCCATGGTTGTTCTATTTAATTCTTGTTCCTACTAAGCATTAACAACCGGGCCAATGTTAGTGTAAATCCAAAAGTCCGGTTTCACCGAGAGGGCAAGAAATTGGAAAGTTGTGAATTAATAGGATATGATCTTTCTTGGTTCGGGAGAATTGGGAATTGATTTACCTTCGGGATAGAAATATACCCGAAAGTCGTATTAGTCATGTGTGGAACCGGTTTCGTATTGCTAGAACTTGAATTCCTTCTATCACGAAAATGTAGGTGGAAGGTTCATGATTCTTAAGTTGGGTTAAATACGAGAGTTTTAACTAATAGGCGTAGTTCCGACTAGCACCCGGAAAAAAGATAAACCACGTGAATTAATAGTTCGTGTCTTCACATGTTGTTTGTAACCTCAACATGCTCTTATCCATTGTTTAGATTCACTGTATAATTAGCTTAGTGTAGTATGAAAAAGTATATTCTCATAAACAAATTATTTTTCGTTACTCCGTTGCCTCACCGTATAGTTGTAGTAAATTAACGTTTAAAAGATTTCACCCCGTATTCCTATTCCTGTGGGTTCGACAATCCGGTTCTTCAAAAGAGCCACTTTTTTACTTGTACGACCCGTACACTTGCGGGCTCATCAAGTTTTTACGCCGTTGCCCGGGAATAGGCAATTGGTGAAACTTTCATTTTTTCTTTGATTTTAAGTGTTAGTTTGTTATTTCAATATTTTTGTGTTGACAACTTGGTCTTAGCCTGTATTTTGCAGAAAACAGACTCGCTGAACACCGACAAGAGAAAAAGGGTTGGTGGATCCATCCAGAGCCGGAACGCCAATTTCATCGTCAACGGAGAGAAGCCCTAGGAGAGAAAGCCGCTGCTCCGACAAACTATCATGGAGCAACCACGTAACTACTCAATAGTGCGGCAGATGATTAGTGCCCGAGGAATTAGCAACCAGGCCGGTTCGCGATGTGGCAATCCCACAAGCTCGCAATGTTACTTCTAGCATTCGCAGTCCCCGAGCCAGAGGGAGGTTCGAGCTGAAACAATATGGTGCGCTTGCCGCACACAAGCGGGCAAGCATGTGTCTCCTCACGGACCCGCAACAACACTTCACTGGAGATAAGTGACACTTACATCCCCGCCGGAGTATCAACAGATTATGTCCGGCTTACACTTTTTCCCATTTTCACTCTTAGAGATGCTAAGAGGTGGCCGAAAGCTGAGCCACCAAACTCTATCACCTCATGTGGATGATCTGCGAAAGTTCTTGATCCGATTCTTCTCCCAGAACAAAGAAGGCTTAGAAGTCAAATTTAAGTTTTAAACAAAGGGAAGGAGAGAATGCGTATCAAGCCTGGGAGAGGTTTAAATCATTGTTGAGGGACCTGCCCTCATCACCATCAGCCAAATGATGTGTTGGTGCACACTTTTTATAGAGGGTTTGGAACCCCACACTAAAATTTTGCTAGATTCACAGCCTGGGGGGGTGAAGTTTTAGAAAAGACTTATGAAGAACTCGTATACTTTTGCTTAATCGTATTTCTGCAGGGAAATCCGAGTGGAATGCGGACTTTCAAGGGGAGGAGCAAGGAAAGCAAAATGAGTCTTGGCGGGATGGGTTTGCCAGCTTGTCAGCCGCACGATAGCCGCCTTGGGTAATCAGCTGAACACCCACTTCGGCAATATGAACTGAGCCAAAGTCTCAAGCCCCAGCTAATGCAAGGCAGCAGACGGTGAAGTAAAAGGGAGCAATGAACACTCAGCTGAGTGCTGTGAGCAAAATCCGCATCTATGAACTTTGTAGGAAATGCACAAAGGAGCAATCACCAAATGTAGCATGGGAATAGCTACAATTCCAACCGGAGGAATCACCCGGTCTCTCTTGTGGTAGCAACAACCATCAAGGGCAGAGTTCGTCAGGATGCGCTGAATCAAGGAGGGCCACAGAACTATCGGGCACAATAGAAAATAACAATGCCCTCCACCACCATCACCCGTTGAGAAGATGTTCAAGCACTGATCAGCCAAGCTCAATGGTGTGTCGACCATGTCAAATTGGAAGCCGATGTTAAAAATATTCCGCCTGGCTACCAAGGCACCGGAGTATCAATTTGGGTAATTTGTTGGAGCCCAGAACACTGGGCCTAGAGGAGGACTCCTGCTGACACTGCATCCCAAATCCTGCTGTGTCAATGCAAAGGACTACGAGAGGGCTTGCAGTTGAAGGAGGTGGAACCCGAAAGACCACCTCAACAATGAGTAGCAGAAGCGGAGAGGAGCAAATAATGACAGAGAGGGGAAACACAAGGATGTCAACCAGTTAGACTCCACCCGTTCAATGATTAAGGAAGCACAAGGAGGAGGCGAGCTTCAAAAAGTTCATGGAGGTGCTCAAACAGGTACACATTAACCCTACCTCTTGTTGATGTTTTTGCAGGGTTTCCAAATATGCAAAGTACATTACGACATCGTGGCCAACAAAAACAGGCTGACCGAATATGCCACGGTGGCCCTGCATGTAGAATGCACTTCCGATACAAACCGGCTGCCTACGAAGCTCAAAGATCCTCGGGAGCTTCACAATTCAGTTGACAATCGGGCAAAGTAACCGAGCCTCTGCGGTTTGTGGGATTTGGGAGCGAGCATTAACTTGATGCCAACTGGTATTCAGTTAGGTCTAGGAAGCCCTAGACCCCACAATGCTGGTTTTACAAACTATGCATCGCCTGGCAAGGCCCGACTGGCATTGTGGAGGACGTGCTATGTGTCGGCTCCCCTAATCTTCCCGGTAGAGTTTGGCCAGCACTTGTTTGCACTCGGAAGTCCCATTTATTTTGGGACGACCTTTCTTGGCAACCTAGAAAGCGCTTATAGATGTAGCCGCAGGCGCCTAACGATGCGGGCACACGATTAAGGTGGAGGTGTTCGATGTACAAGGCCCCAAAATTCCCGGTCAGTATGAAGAACTCTCGTTGATCAACGTAAGTGTGAACAACCGAGTGGTGCTCAAGGCTTTGAACAACGAGAGCTGGGAAGGGAGAGCCCCCGATAAAGGTAAGCTTGATTGGGTGGGGACGTGTTGAGCAAACGTCCGTCACCCTAGGGCGAAATGAGCTCAAATGACGTCAAGCCGGACGGTAAAACCAGGCGTTGGTGCGGGAGGCAACCCGTGAAATGTAATTAAACGTACATATGAAAAAAAAAAAAAAAGAAGAAGAAAAGATTTTCAATTTTTTGTATTTTATATTTTTTGTAGAATAGAGTGTAAATAGAAAATAGAAATATTGTGTTTCTCCAACTTGGAAAAGTCCAACTGATTTACGATAAGGATGTTGTACAGTTGAACGGAGGAAAAGTACAAAGGAATGCAAAAAGGGAAAAACGTAGGTAAGAAAAATTTAATAAAGTGGCAAACAAAGTGAGCTCACACGATGGCTCCGTGTCACTGAGAGGCCCCGTTACCCTCCGTGACACGTTGAAGGCAAATCTGGAATTTTTAAAAATTCCAGAGAGCCTGCAAGGATGGTTTCCGTGTCACGGAGGGCATGCCCTTCGCGTTACCCTCCGTGACACGCGACGTGTTAATCGCTGCCGGGTCACACCGGGTCACCGGGCGACCCGCGCGATTTTCCCACTTTAAACCCCCAAACCCCTCATTTCTCCCACTTTCTCCTACCTCCGCGATAATACTCCCAAAAATCCCCTCCCCCTTAACGTGTCACGGCATAAGGAGTACAATTTTCAACTTTTCTTCGTCTTACCAATCAAAGGTATGTTCTGAACTCAACTTCACTTTTAGCTAAAATTTTGATTTTTAGTGTTTAGGAAGAATCCATGCCCATGACAATAAATTGAGCTTAAATACATTTGGGTTGTTGATTATAGTTGTCGTAGCATCGTTGTGACTATATGAACTCGTTAATACGCTAAATGAATTTTGTGCTAGATTGTGGTTAGGGTTGGATTGTGAAGTTGAAAAGTTGAATTGGAGGAGAGAAATTGTTGAAAATTGTGGGTTGTGCATGTTGGGTGAATTGTATTGTGTATGCTTATCGTATATGCTTAACAAACGATGCTATTCTCGGTAAATTGGGTGAAATTCCAAAAACTCATCAAATTACATGAAAATCGGGGAATTGCTTAGTTGAGTTAGGGAGTATTCTTCTTATTTTTCTTGTTTTTCTTTAGCTGAATGCCATATAATTAAATGAGTATCGATAGTATGTTGGAATTAGTCAGACGAAGTCCGAGTAGTACATGAGGTTGTTATTGTCAATTTGGCAAAGGCACGAGGCGATTTTTTGTTTGTTGTGTTTCTTGTTTAGCTATTCTAGATTTTTCTATCTTTTAAACATGGAATAAATATGTTTCGTTGTTTTGCATAATGAGCTAGAAACTAAGTGTGGGGTGGCCGAGCCAAACCCAACCTAGTCAAAAGCTCAATTGAAATCGATCAACATGGGTACCGGTCTGTTTTCGGGATGTAAACCATGTCTAGCGTGCAGACAAAGGAAAGGGCGCATCAACAGTGCCGGGAGAAAAGATTAAGGCTGGGAGCAGCAAAGCCCCAAAGAGCACCGGGTAGCCCACGCGCGCCGCCAATATGGGAAAAGATGGGTGACGGAAGAGGGGAAGAAGTGGTACACCAAGCACAAGGAGAACAAATACTTCCCCGAGGAACATATTGCACGGAACCATTGGCACAAGAGTTCCCCCGGATGGTGGTGCACAATGTGGATTGACGCCGCCGGGCTACGGTTCATTTTCGACGACCCTGTGGAGTGCAACTCCGCACTTAGTTCGGGAATTCTATGCCAATTGAACCCGACATTGAGGAGTCTCACCATCAAAATAGCCAAATCCTCACATTGGAGCCTCACCACCTCACACAGAAGCAAAATGCGTACGCCCACGTACTTCCGACAAATAACATCACTCACCTATGCGGATATCGCATTTCAGCATTATGTGGGAGCCCGGGTCACGGCGCGTTGGAGCAGCATAAGGAGAGGGGGCTGGGCCATCACGCTGCCCTATGCAATGATGAACAGTAGCCGTAATATGGCTTAAGATCGTTTGCTCCTCGTTTGATTCCCGGAGTGCACATGACGATGTGACCCGGGATCGTGTATGCTTGGTATACGCCTATGAGTGGCTGGAGATCAAATGTAGGGGCGGTGATCACTTTCCGCCATGAAGAGGGCCCGACTGCATCGTGGGCAATGTGCACCTGACCGGCGGCCCGCCGACGACGTTCCCGAGAGGCCTTGAGGTCGAGGAGGAGGCTCCAGATTACATCCCGGGCAGATGGAGCGGTGTGCAATTGATGTCACAAAAACAAAGGCATCCCGACACCACTCATGGGCCTGTTCTCATTGGCTTGAGCGACATGCTCGGGACGATCAAGATATGTCCCGCATGTTCGGGATGTGATGTCTAGCCTACGCATTGGCGGGAGACCATGACGGGGAGGACGAGCCGTGGCGTACCAACTTAGATTACCCATTTGGCGAGAACGCCAGTGGCACTATGTCGGGTGGGCCCAGCTTTGTGGAGCCAGACGATGACGTCCCCACGACGCAGGAGACACGTCGCGAGGATTCCGACGTTGGGTCGGAGGAGGTTGACGGTGGAGACTCCGAAGGGGGACGAGTGGCAGCACCCGATGAGGTGTGAATACTTTGACCGATCGTGTGGAGTTTCACAACCACCTTTATTTGTAATTGTATGAACACCGGGGACAGTGTTCGATTTTAAGTGTGGGGGTGGAGTAGTTAGGTGCTGAATTTGCCTTCTTTTTGTGTATGTCATTGTATGTTCCTTGCTTTGTTGTCGTGTTGCCTAATTTGACTCTGTTTATTTGTATGTTCATCGATTGTGAATATTGTTGTGAAATTGTTGTGTGTGTTGTGGAATGATGTTAGCCGGTATGTAAATAGCCTTGTCGAAATCATCGATAATTTTTCGAAATTTTTCGTAACTATTTTTTCTTTGGGTTTCTCGGAGTTTGTTTTCGGGAGCCTTTTGCCGAGAAGAGTCCCATTGGAACCGAAGTCTAAATAGTGACCGTTCTATGATGGATGGATGACGACCGTCTTAAGGGAGGGTAGTCGATAGGAGTAGTATAGTTCGTTTTATTTTTTTTTTTTTAAAATTTTTCCGTTAGTTAATTTTGCATTTTTAGTTGGATTGCTTGTTGTATCCCATGCATGTTGCTATTCAATGGCTCCGACATCCTTGTTGCGTGTTGTACATAATAATTATACTGCAAAGATGACTAGAAAGCATGCAAAATTGCATATGTAAGACACTTGTGCCGTAGAATTTGATTCTGTGATTGAGGCTTAATTTTGAATTTCCCAGATTAGCTGATTAAAGATTCTGTAGTCATCTTGAATCGAGCATGTGTATTGAGTGTATAGTGAGGAATTGGTTATTCCATGCTATTGTTGATTGTCTAGAACTTGCCCGTCGTGTGTACGAAATCAATGAAGGAAGTGTAGTGTAGAAAGGATGTAGGCATTTCTTTGTCAACCAAAAATTTCCTTGTTTCTTCTTTTCATATCCACCTTGAAGATTAAAACTAGTTCCAAAGCCCGTTGAGCCTTTAACCTTGATAAAATTTTTCCGATTTTCCTTTGTCAAAAAGGGTGCGAACTAAGTGAGCCCCTTCTTTTCATGTTCCTTAACCAAAATCGGAAGCTCTTAAGCGCACAAGAAAAGTATAATTTTCCCATTGTGTCAAAGAGAAAAGGGATGAAAAAGAAAAGAGGGAAAGAAAGAAAAAGAAAGAGTCAAGGGTGAAATAGCCAGATTTGAAGGGAAGAAGGTTGTTTAACTCAAATTGGTTCTTCGTTATTCGGTGTTAAAGTAAGGGGTGATAAATATAAAAATAAACTTCAAGAGGAGGAGGAAGGAAGAAAATAATTCGAAGCTGATGGGATGTGTGAAAAGCGCTTAAGGAAGCTGGTTACTATTATTGGTTAGCCCAATATATACTAGTTCCGTAGCTTACATTACAACCTGTTAAGTCCTACGTGATCTTACATCACGCATCCTTATATTAGTGGAGTAATACACTAGAGGCAAGCTGGCGGGTCAGTGACGCACGCATGTGAATTCGTTTGGGAAAGTGAGGAAATGGTGTGTAAATATATACCCCGGACATGGATTTCCTTTAAGTTCATGTGATTAAAACAGGGAAATCTCTCCTAGTGTTGTGAGGGCACATGTTTGATGATAGAATACATTCGTGGTCGGATATCTTGGTCAGTTAATATGTATGAGTTTGCCGATATCGAGAGTCGATTCTTGTGTTAAAAAGTCTTGATTGTTGCTGTCGTTGGAATAATGATGCTATGCATGCTTCTCTTGATGATTGCTTCGAACATAATCGGTATGACCGTAGTTCGGATTGTAGAGCCCGAATAGCCATGAGGGGACATATCACCTGCATGAGGGTAAGGAGTATTGTTCGAGACGAACAAGATTTTAAGTGTGGGGTAGGTGATAAGGGGCATATTTATATGCCAAATCGATACTCAAACGATAACTTTAGTCTTGTTTGTCTAATAAATTGTGTACATTCTCATGTAAATTGTACGAAAGTGTGAATTTATACTAACCAACATGATTAGCGTTGTTTTGCAGGAAAACATGCTTTTGTGTGAATGAAAAATGAAATGTTGGAAGAAATCGAAGGTGAACTCAGGAACGAGCAGGGAAGCGGATGGTGAAGCGAGGATTACAAGGGCTCCGCGATGAGCCGTGCACGCCGCCATCGCGGAGGCGTTCGCCCGGAATGGAAATTCCAAATAAATTCCAAAGAAGGTCCGCATCAGGCCGTGCCACGTTGGAAGTGAATTATTAAGATGGTGCATTTCTCCAGAGGGTCCGCGGATTGCACCGTGGCACGTCTGGTGCAGTGCTCCGCGATGCACGCCGTGCCACGTTGGTAGCAATTACCTCAAGGACAATTTCTAGAGGGTTTGCAGCAGTAACTCGTGTCACGGAGGTAGTGCCCGCGATGCACACTGCACGCTGCTCGCTATTCCTCGTGGTAATTTATCCCTAGTATAAATAGAACACTTAGGGCATTTTCAATTATTCGACTTGGTGGAGCAAGAACGTGGGTTAAGGTGCAACATTGAGGACGAAATTTCTAGGGTTCTTCTCATCTCTTTCTTCTTCCTTTTCAATTGCTTGTATGATTAACACTTGTTTTAGGATGTTTAATCCACAATGAGTGGCTAATTCTCCTTGCCGAGGTTAAGTGAACTTTGTGTTGCAATGTACTATTGAATTGTCGGTTTAATTTTCTCTTTTCTTCCATGGTTGTTCTATTTAATTCTTGTTCCTACTACATTAATGTCTGGCCAATGTTAGTGTAACCAAAAGTCCGGTTTCACCCGAGAGGCAAGAAATTGGAAAGTTGTGAATTAATAGGATAAGGATCTTTCTTTTGGTTCGGGAGAATTGGGAATTGATTTACCTTCTGGATAGAAATAGACTGAAAGTCGATAGTCATGTGTGAACCGTTTCGTATTGCTAGGAACTTGAATTCCTTCTTATCACGAAAATGTAGGTGGAAGGTTCATGATTCTGTTGGGTTAAATACGAGAGTTTTAACTATGTGCGTAGTTCCGACTAGCACCCTGATGAAAAGATAAACCACGAAATTAATAGTTCGTGTCTTCTCACATGTTCTTTGTAACCTCAAGATGCTCTTAACCATTGTCTAGATTCAATTGTATAATTAGCTTAGTGTAGTATAAAATGTATATTCTCATAAACAAATTATTTTTCGTTAATTGTCTGGCGTATAGTTGTAGTAAATTAACGTTTAAAAGATTTCACCCCGTATTCCTATTCCCGTGGCTCGACAACTGCCTCTTCAAAAGAGCCACTTTTTTACTTGTACGACCCGTACACTTGCGGGCTCATCACGCGCCGGGTCACACCAGTCACCGGGCGACCGCGCAAAATCCCACTCCTTAAACCCCAAATCACCCCATTTTTCCCATTTCCTCACACCCTCCGCGACAAAACTCCCAAAATCCTCCCCTCAACGTACGGCTTAAAGAGTAAAATTACAACTTTTCTTCATCTTACTCGAATCAAAGGTACGTTTGAACTCAATTTCAATTTTTTAGCTAAAATTTCAATTTTTAGCATGTTTAGGAAGAATCCATACCCATATCAATAAATTGAGCTTAAATACATTTGGGTTGTTGATTATTGCTGTTCGTAGTATCGTTGTGATCATATATACTCGTTAATTGCGTACTTTAATGAATTTTGTGCTAGATTGTGGGTAGGGTCGGATTGTGAAGTTGAAAAGTTGAAATGAGAAGAGGAAGTGTTGAAAAATTCTATGCATGTTGGGTGAATTCAGGCTGTGTATGCTTATCGTGTATGCTTAATTAAATGATGCAATTCTCGGGGGGTGCTAATTGGGTGAAACTCCAAAACTCATCAATTACACGAAAATCGGGGAATTGCTTAGTTGAGTTGTGAGTATTTTTATTTTCTTGTGTTCTTTAGCTGAATGCCATGTAATGAAAATGAGACGATATAGTATGTTGGAATTAGCTGTACGAAGTCTCGAGTAGTACGAGGTTATGCTGTCAATTTCTAAGAAGGCATGAGGCGATTTTTGTTTGTTTTTTGTTTTTGTGAAGCTTAGTTGATCTTAGATTTTTGTATTTTTTGTAAATATAGAATAAATATGTTCTGCCGTTATGCATAAGGTGAGCTAGAGATTTAGTGTGAGGTGGTTTGCGCTCAAAACCCAACCTTAGTCAAAAGCTAAGTTTACTCCGACTAACATCAAGTATCGTCAGTTTTCTTGACGTAGACAATGCCCAGCGTGCAGACAAAGGGAAAAGGCGCATCAACAAGCACGGAGAAAAGATTGAGACTGGAGCAGCAGCCCAAAGAGTACTGCAGTTCCACGCGGCCAGCGCGCCAATATGGAACACGATGGGTGACTCCAAGAGGGGAAGAAGTGGTACACCAAGCACAAAGAGAACAAATACTTCCCCGAGAACATATTGCAGACTTTAAACCATTGGCACAAGAGTTCTCGATGGTGCAAAGGGATTGACACCGCTTCGGGCTACGTTTCATTTTCAACGAGCCCAAGGAGTGAACCTGATCATCCGGGAATTCTTACGCCAATTAACCCACATTGAGAAGTCACACCATCACTGATAGTCAAATCGTCACATTGGAGTCCACCACCTTAATGCTATCCTAGGGGCGCAAAATACGTACGCCCATGTACTCCGACAAATTTCCGAACATCACTCCACCTTATGCGGATATCAGACGCACATTATGTGGAGCCCGCTCTACGGCGCGTTGGAGCGTGCATAAGGAGAGGGGCTACCACGTACGCCGCCCTATTCAATGATGAACAGGGAAGCCGACATGCTTAAGATCGTTTGCTCCTGGTTGATTCCGGGGTACACATGACGATGTGGACCCGGGAGTAACCAACAGCTGAGAGCACGCCCGATGAAGGGGCTGGAGATCAATCTTGTGGCGGTGATCATTTCCGCCATGAAGAGGCCCGATTGCACCAAGGGCACAGTGTATGGATTCGGCAGCCGTCGACGACTGCTCCCGAGAGGCCTTGAGGCTGAGGAGGAGGCTCCTAGATTACATCCCGCAGGTGGAAAGCGGTGTGCCATTGATGTCACAAAACAAAGGCACCTGACACCACTCATGGGCCGATTCTCACATTGGCCGAGCGACATGCTGACGATCAATATATGTCCTGCATGTTCGGGATGCAGATGCTCCATTATGCATAGGCTGAGACCTAAGAACGGAGGACGAGCCGTGGCAGCCGACTTAGATTACCCATTTGGCGAGAATGCCAGGGCGCTATGTCGGGTGGGCCCAGCTTTTGTGGAGCCTACAGATGATGACGCCCCCACGGGATGAGAGGAGACACGGCTGCGAGGATTCCGACGTTGGGCCTGAGGGAGGATGACGGGGAGACTGCATGGGAGACGAGGCGGCAAGAATCCGATTGAGGAAGTGGAAGCTTGATTTGATCAGGAGTTTCACGAACCACCTTCGTTTGTAATTGTATGAACACCGGGGACAAGACCCGATTTATGTGGGGGAGTAGTTAGGTGCTGAATTTGCCTTTTTGTGTATAATATCGCATGTCTGTGCCTTTGTTTGCGTGTTTGTTTTAATTTGACTGCTTTATGTGTATGTTCATTGATGTAAATATTAAGTTGTGAAATTTTCGTTGTGTGCTGTGGGAATGATGTAGCCAGTATGTAAATAGTCTTGTCGAAATCTCGACATTTTTAAAAAATTTTTCGTAACTATTTTTCTTTTTGGGTTTCTGAGTTTGTTTTCTGTTCTTTTTGCCGAGAAGAGTCCCATTGAACCTAAGTCGTAAATAGTGACCCTTCTCTATGATGGATGGATGACGACCGTCTTAAGGGAGGGTAGTCGATAGAGTAGTTATAGTTCATTTTTATTTTTATTTTTTTAATTTTCCTCTATTGTAAATTTTTAGTTGATTGTTGGTTACAATCCCATGCATGTTGCTATTCTATGGCTCCGACATCCTGCTGTGTGTTGTACATAATAATTATACTGCAAAGATGATCGTAGAAAGCATGCAAATTTTTGTACATATGCAAGACACTTATGCCTTAGAATTCGATTCGGTGTGTGATTGAGGCTTAATTTTGAATTCTTGTGATTAGTCGATTAAAGAATCTCGTGGAAGTCATCTTTGAGTTGAGTATGCATCGAGTGTATGGTGAGGAATTGTTTATTCCATGCTGTTGTCGATTGCTCCAGGAACTTGCCTGGCAGGTGTACGAAACGAAATGAAGGAAGTGTAGTGTAGGAAAGGATGTAGAGCATTTCTTTGTCAACCAAAAAGTTTTCGTTTTCTTTCATATCTACCTTGAAGATTAAACCCTAGTCGCCTCAAGAGCCTTTTAGTTTGATAAATTTTTCTTTTCTAGTTTTCTTTTGAAAAGGGTGTGAACCAAGTGAACTCCTTCTTCATGAACTGTAAACAAAATCAAGCTCTTAAGCGCACAAGAAAAGGTATAATTTTCCCATGGTGTCACAGAGTGAAGTGATAAAAAAAAAGAAAAGTGATGAAAAAGAAAAAAAGAGAAAGAAAGAAAAAAAGGAGTCAAGGGTGAAATCGCCAGATTTGAAGGGAAGAAAGTTGTTTAACCTAATTCTTCTTCGTTAGTCTGGTGTGTTAAAGAAATGGGTGATAAATATAAAGATAAACTTCAAGAGGAGGAGGAAGGAAGAAAATAATTCTAGAAGTTGATGGGATGCGTGAAAAAGCGCTAAGGAAGTCATTATTGGTTAGCCCAAGATACTAGTTCCGTAGCTTACATTACAACCCGTTAAGTCCTACGTGATCTTACATCAAGCATCCTTATATTAGTGGAGTAAAACACTAGAGGCAAGCTTATGGGTCATGACACAATGCATGTGAATTCTTTGGGAGAGTGAGCGAAATTGTGTGCATATAAGGCCTCCATGAATTTCCCTCGAGTTCATGTGATTAAAACAGGGAATCTCTCCTATTGTTGTGAGGCACACGTTTGATGATAGAATAAATTCGTGCCTGGATATCTTGGTTAGCTAATATGCATGAGTTTGCCGATACGAGATTCGATTCTTGTGCTAGGAGGTCTTGATTTATTTAGTGTCGTTGTAATAATGATACTATGCATGCTTCTCTTGATGATTTGTTTGAACATAATCGGTATAACCGTAGTTCGGATGGTCGAGCCTAAGTAGCCATGATGGATAGCAATTGCATGAGTTGTATAAGTATTGTTCCAGGACGAACAAGATTTTAAGTGTGGGTAGGTGATAAGTGGGCATATTTATATGCCAACTCGATACTCAAATGTATAAATTTTGTCTTGTTTGTCTACTAATGTGTGTACATTCTCATAAATTGTAATGAAGTGTATACTAACCAACATGATTAGCGTTGTTTTTGTAAGAAAAACATGCTTTTGATGAAGAAAATGACACGTTGGAAGAAATCAAAGATGAACTCGAACGAAAGCAAGGAAGCGGCTGGGGAAGCAAGGATCACAAGGGCTCAGCGATGGAGCCGTGACACGCTGCCATCGCGGTATCATTCTGCCTCGGGATGGAAAATTACAAATTCCAGTGAGGGTCCGCATCAGGCCGTGCCACGTTGGGAGGAATTATTCGATGGTGCATTTCCCCAGAGAGGGTCCGCGATTGCACCGTGGCACGTTGGCGAGGCTCCGCGATGCACGCCGTGCCACGTTGGTAGCAATTACCTGGGCGGACAATTTCCGCAGGGCTTCACAGCACCGTGTCACGGAGGCAGTGCTCCGCGATGCACGCCGTGACACGTTGCTCGTTATTTCGGGAAAATTTATCCCTAGATAAATAGAACACTTAGGGGCATTTAATTATTCTGACTTGGTGGAGCAAGAACGTGGGTTACAGGTAAATTTGAGACTCCAAATTTTAGGGTTTCATTTTCTCTTATCTCTTTCTCTTCTTCCTTTTCAATTGCTTGTATGATTAACACTGTTTAATGATGTCTAATCCATAAATGAGTGGCTAATTCTCCTTCTTGCCGAGGGTTATGAACCTTTGTGTTGAAATGTAATTATTGATTGCTAGTTTATTTTTTCTTCCATGGTTGTTCTATTTAATTCTTGTTCTTACTACATTAATATCTCGCCAATGTTAATGTAAATCCAAAAAGTCCGGTTTCACCCGAGAGGGCACTAAATTGAAAGCTGTGAATTGGTAGGATATGATCTTTCTTGGTTTGGGAAAATTGGGAATTGATTTACCTTCGGGATAGAAATATACCAAATCCGTATTAGTCATGTGTGGAACCGGTTTTGTATAGCTAGAACTTGGAATTCCTTCTATCACGAAAATGTAGGGCGGAAGGTTCATGATTCTTAAGTTGCTTAAATACGAGAGTTTTAATCCATAGGCAGTAGGTTCACTAGCAACCTGGAGGGAAAAGATAAACCACGAGGCTGATAGTTCGCTTCTTCACATGTTCTTCGTAGTCTCAAGATGCTCTCATCCATAGTTAAGACTCAATTGTATAAATAGCTTAGTTTAGTATAAAAATATATTTCTCAAAAACAAACAACTTCTTTACACTCGTTGTCTTCACCGTTGTAGTGGTAGTAAATTAACATCTAGAAAGGTTTCACCGTATTCCTATTCCCGTGGGTTCGACATTCCGGTCATCAGTAAAAGAGCCACCGTATTACTTGTAATGCACTGCATAATTTGTGGCTCATCACCTACCTTTGGCTTAGCCGGTGTCGCTCCTTCCACTCCCGCACTGCCTCTCCTGGAAAGTGAAGTCGGACCGTCTTGGTCCAACATTCTACATTGGCATAGCACGTCACTAACCAATCCATTCCCATTATGGCATCGAAATCTATCATTTCTAGCTCCTACCGCATCTACTCGTAGTTCGGCGACGCCAACTCCTACCGTACACCTCGGTAAATTCTCGCTAGCTACAATAGAGTCACCGACAAGGCGGATATCGAAAGGGCCGTAATAACTCGTGCAATATTAAACTGTACAAATGGGGTAATATATGACAAGAGGGATCCTGGATCAATCAAGACATGCTGTGCGCATGAACAGATAGTCATCGTACATGTTATTACATTTGAGACGCCTAAGTCATGTCTCCTAGTAGTGCATAAGTACGGTTTGAGCCTCTGCATCAACCGGATGCTCCCCGATCTACCTCGGCCTCCGCCGCCGAGCCGAGGGCCTATGCCCCGCCGAGGCTGCCGGAGCTCGCGGCCCCGCTGATTTCTCGCCGTCTCACTATCTCTCGCCCCCTCCTCGTCCTCTAGCTCGACAATCTTTTTCATCCGATGCCCTCGTAACGTATCCGTCATGTATGCCTCGCATATTCCGGTTCAGCCTCATAATAATCTAAGGAACTCTAGATGGCATAGGTCAACAAATGCCGAGCATAGCGGGCTAAGGAGTCAAACTGTAAAGCATACTTGCGTACGCCCGCCCTTGCCCAGATGCAAAACTTATCCATCCGAGTCGCCGGATCTCTCATGGTAACGGTCTAGGAAGGCCTCCGAGAAGTCGGTCTGTGTCTGAGGGGTAACATCTCTCCCTTAGGACTTCTCCCAACTCTCGTACCTCAAGTACAGCCTATATCCCGTAACCGAAACACCGCCACCAACACTCAAGGTCACATGCATAACCCGGAAAATTCTCTGCATTTGATCTAAAAGTCCCGAGAATCCCCGCCCGATCTCGACTCCTCGTGAACTGTGGGGGACCCACAAGAACCCCGACTGAATTACTTGACCCACCTCGAAGACTCTCTGCTACAGGTGGCACCGACCGGCGCCGGTGGACATTATTTGTGCCAACATAACTACAGCGCTACAAACTTCCTGATTTGATGGCGAAGGGCATGTGGAGCTACCTGGGCTGTAGTGCCCAACGACTCCGATGTGAGGGGGACCGCCGAGAGGGTCAGATGAAGCTTCTATATCGCCCGATCGGGCCGACTCCGACCGGAAACCGAGGCATCCTCGCCGGTGCCTTCTCCGTCGTTGTGGCCTAGTCCTCTGCCTGTGCAGGTGTCGCTGACCGCCATTCTCTATCTGTAGACAAAGAATACGATAAGTTTTAGGGACTCAACCTATACTGCACCGCTCTATAACACGACCTGATCGAGAAAGAAGAGTAACCATCCTCCGGCAGCCTCCCCGCCTATAGTATGTGGTGCACAACACATCCATAGATTAGATTCTACTTAGCACGGCTTGCACTCGGGACACGGCTCGCTCTGATACCAAGTTTGTCACGCCCGCCCCGGGGGTGCGAATGGCACCCAGGCCCTAATAGGACCCGGGATCAAGAACCGGTGGGCCTAGGCACATTCCGGTGTCCGGCTAGCTCTATCTCAAGTTTTCTGGAAACAAAGGGCTATATAACTCAAGCAAACACAAACTCTCCGGCCAATCCTGCCTATAGCCGCCTCGTGAATGCATCAACAGCTAACCAAAACATTCTAACATCAAGGAACCTGCGCGGGCCGACAAGGCTACCATGCTGTCCGCCAACTTAACATAGAGAATATCAGAAGCTACGTGACCGGCAAGGTCACCACTACTATCAAACAATGGCCCCACACGGCCAACATAAAACAAGAATGCTAAACAAAGCCTATAAATAACCGCATGGGCCTCACGCGACCGGCTCAATCGACCACGTGGGAGATAATATATAGCACCCGCAAAGCCTCTATATAACAATAAAATGACGGACAAAGGGCCCCGACCTACCCATACTATACAACAAAAGGAAAAGAGCTAGATTCCTCTCGGGGAATCGACCGGATGACAGGAGCTGATGACTCTATAGCTAGCCGGAATCAATGCAGGGATCACCTCCTCGCCTATGAGTACCGCACGGGGTAATGTAGAGCCCCACCGGGCGCGCCGCCGGTATTGAGTATGTAAAGCAATCCAAATAATAGCACCAGAAAACAACTGAATATAGATGGCATAACTAGCAATCATGTATAGCAGGAGATAGATGAATCAAGGAGCTGATATGAACCGAATCAAGCTTTCTATACCGATATGCATTTGTATGCACTGTAGACGCGACGGCTCGTCGTCTATTAACTAGTATATGTAACACATAAATAGATATACAAGTAGCAAGAAGAGCCAATAGCCAACCCCATAAGCCGGATGGCGCCAAGCAAGCAAAATCTATATACCCTACCCGGTCAAACCAGCCAAAAATAAGTCAATCCACTCATTCGCTCACTAGGAGCACTCGCGCCCCCGGGTCTCCGGCTCGGGCCATAGCCCCGGGATACAAATAACCATGTCTGAGTTCGGAGGACTCTTATACTGTACTCTGTAACTGAAAACTGTATCTGTTCCTTGGACACTACTCAACAAATGGCTAATCTCAGACCGTAGTGCCGATCGCATTGATATGGGGAAAGCTTAATCCCATCTCATCCAAATTGGGGACCGGCATGCCACTCCTTGGAGGACGCAAACCCACCCGCTCAGTGCGGGCGACACAGTTAATAACCCAGGGGCGGAGAGGACGCTCAATAAGATGCCCTCACGCCATTTCAAGTCTCAACAAACAAATAGCACATATAAATAGCAAGCATGTATAATCGAAAAAAGACTATCTTAAATCTGATTTCTTATTCTCGATTCTTCTGTATTATACCGATTCTTTACTGATTATACCGATTCGTGATCTTTACTAACTGTTTACAATCTGTAGCCAGGATACTATTCGTCTGAATGGCCAATCTCAGAGCGATATCATCTATCCGAATGGCTAATCTCGTAGCCAAGATATCATCTATCCAATGGCTAATCTATAGCCAACACCGTCCGTCTATCTAATTTTACTTTTACTAACTTCATTCTGAAAATCTGTATCTTTTTATTCTAACAACATGCTTGCTAATCATATAATAGCTATACTGAATCTGGAATGCTAACTTGCTCTTTGGCGCATGCTTTTCTAACTTCTGACCGAGTACGATACGGCAACGCAAACCGATTTACTAAACTTACTCAATACTCAACATTCAACTCTGAGAACTCAATTACGAGATTACTATGATTCATAAGGCTAACGACTACTAACTTGCCGAAGAAACTGGATTTACATACCTTAACCTCGAGTTATCCGACTCTGCTGATGAGTGGGGCTCGATCGCATCAGCCTATTTCTCCCAGCCGCATTCATATACACGTCAATTAGTACCAAATACAACACTATTCTGAAAGACAACGTCACTTTCGATATAATTATAGCCTAAACTTCAGCTTGTCGAAAGACTCCGTAAAAATCCTGCTATTTCGTAAGTCCGTAAGGGAGAAGTATTCACTACTAGCTGTGGAGCACACCGACACTAGTTTGGAGCAATTCTACTTACCTTAGTCTGGTAGCTCGACTGATCTGTCGGCCGTATTTCAAACAAAAACTGTAGGAATGCTCCCGGCCGCTAAATACCTCAGACCCGAGGTTAATTTAGATTTGGACTACGCTAAGGGCCGTAACGGGATGATAATTTAATTACCCTCTTCGTCTCTCTCTCTGCTTCTCTCACGTTTTTGGAAATTATAACACGAATAATGAACTTAAAAACCGAAGTAGGGGGTTATATACTTGGGCCTGGACAGGCCCAACGTGTCACGGAGCCAACGCGGTGGCCCCGCCTCCGTGACACGGTGCCATCACGGAGGGGCTCTGCCCCGGCTTCTTCCATGATGGTTCGACAGGTTTCATGTCCGATCTTTTCCCGAGCCTTTTTCTAGCACGTATGGCTTTCAAATATGCTTAACCAACGTGCGAATAGGCCATCTAGGTGCCGGGAATCTTACGAGGTGTAACACATGTGCACTTCCAGAAAAGGTCCAGTCTTAGACATAAACCTCCATTTCACCATAGGTCATCATTCCTAGATCTCTGATCATCCAGCATTACATCTAGATCAAGAGGAGGTCAGAGGGGTAGAGCATCAGGATTCAGGTGGAAGAGGACCATATCAGGGGAGCACACTTTTCTGGCTTGTAGGAAGTGTGGCAGGAAGCACCCTAGCGAGTGCATGGTTGGTACTGAAGGTTGTTTTGGGTTTGGGAAGCCTAGACATATGCTTAGAGACTGCCCTTTATCTAGACAGGGAGATAGTAGAGGTCGTGCCCCAGCTACTACTTCAGCAGCTCGCCCATGTCAGTAGGGCCCCTCATCTAGTGTAGGTGGCGGCCAGTTCTAGAACAGATTCTATGCACTATCTTCTCGTCAGGAGCAGGAGGCCTCTCCCAATGTGGTCACTGCTATATTACGAGTATTTCATCTTGAAGTGTATGCATTGGTAGATCCAAAGGCTACTTTATCTTTTGTGACTCCTTATGTTACTGTTAGTTTTGGAGTCAGTCCTGAAATCCTATTAGAACCTTTCCCAGTCTCTAGTCCAATCTGTGAGTCAGTTATAACTCGAGGGTATACAGAAATTGCCCTGTCATAGTCCTTCAAAAAGAAACCTCAGCCCACCTAGTAGAGTTACACATGATTAACTTTGATGTTATCTTTGATATGGATTGGTTGCATGCATGCTATGCCTCAATGAATTGTAGAAAACGTATGGTAGAGTCCAAATTCTCGGGTGAGCCATTCCTAGAATGGATGGGGAGTTCAGCTGTGCCTGTAGGTCGCTTTGTTTCCTATCTCAAGGTTAGGAATATGATCTCCAAGGGCTGTTTGTATCATCTAGTTCGGATCAAGGATTCTACGTCCAAGAACCCTATATTCAATTGTTTCCTATCGTATGTGAATATTGGGAGGTGTTTCCAGATGATCTACCAGGAGTCCCTCTAGAGCGGGATATTGACTTTGGTATTGACCTTATCCCTGATACGCAACCCATATCCATTCCTCCTTACAAAATGACTCCAACTAAGCTAAAAGAGTTAAAAGAGAAGTTGAAAGATCTCCTAGATAAGGGCTTCATCAGACCCAGCATATCCCCATGGGGTGCTCAAGTTCTCTTTTTTCGGAAGAAGGATGGTTCCCTTAGAATGTGCATTGATTATTGACAGTTGAACAAGGTCACAATCAAGAATAAGTATCCCTTCAAATTTAGGGTGCCAAGTGCTTCTCAAAGATAGACCTCAGGTCTGGATATCATCAACTCAGTGTTAGGGAGAGTGATATTTCAAAGATGGCCTTCAGGACTCGAGTCGTGACACATAACCATTACGACTCCAACAAAGACAACCACATCCATCCTTAACACCAAAATAGTCCCATAAACCCTAACCCTAGGTCATCATATGAACTCGTGGCTTCCTCACACCGTCCCATGAGTCCTGACCTTAGAATACTCAAGTAAGATTTTAGGAGAGTTACTTACATTGGAGGAAATAGGGCTGCTCAAGCTATCAAGTCTTGGTACTCAGTGGTTGTTCTTGAGCTTGATAGATGAAATGTTTTCAATTTTTCCTAGGGTTTTGCATCAAGAATCGCCTTAGAACCCATATATTAGGGTTAGAAAATCGTTAGTTTAATCTTAGGAATGAATGAGAAGACTTACCTTGGAGGAACTTGTAATTGGAGATGTTTGAAGAGCTTAGTTCCTCTTCAAAATCGTGATATTTAGGGAGAATATGAGGTTTGGATGTTCTGCTATCGTATGGGTAATATTAGGAATGATTTCCAACTTAAAACATAAGATATGCACCAGGTGATAGGATGAGTCGTCCAGTGACCTGTGAGGGGCACCATGAGTCGTTAGGTGACTCGTGGGGTGAAGGGTCAGTTGGTTGGAATTTTTAGTCAAGGAGTTGACCATGGGAGAGGCCACAAATCATGCTCAGGACCACATATCGTTAAGTCACTTGTGGTCAGTGGTTGGCGTGAAGGTGGAGATTTTGGGAAGTGCTTGTCACGACTCGATAACCACGAGTTGTTTGGAATACCACGAGTTTTGGTGTCCCTTGTGGTGACCCTCAGAAGTGTGGATTCCAGTAATGGCCATGGAAGGCAAGCCACGAATCATTCAGTTCCTCGTTGGAACTGATAGTGTGTATTTTTCTGCGAGTTTATTAAGGTATTTTCCATAATTCCTAAGTTTCTAAGGCCTAAACTACATCGTTTTAAGCTTAGTTAGGATTGTTTTAAGAGGGTTTAGCTCATTCTAAATCTCTCCTCTCCATGCATGCAAGACTAGAAGGTTCCTAGAGGTGATCAAGTCTAAAATCCATCAATTCTCCTTCAGTTTCCTTTGGGCATTCAAGAAAGAGTGTAAGATCAACTTACCCAGGTATGTGAGACTATGAATGAGAGTTTCTTTCACGCTCATGCTCAAAATTCTTCTCCATTCCATGAATCTCAATTCTAAATTTAAGTTTGATGATTTTATGGGGTTTATCCCAATCCTTGTGAGATCCTATATGGTCTATCTTTGGGTCAATTCCCTTTATGTATCAAATCATGTTTTATGATCTATGGGNGTATCAAATCATGTTTTATGATCTATGGGTAGATTTTATAACTATTTTGAATATAAATTTGTAGATTTGAATTTTAATTAAATTATGTCCAATTATGTATGCTTCATGAAAAGTCAAGTTATGATCCTATTATGATTTTGATCTTATAAGTCTAAATTATGATTTATGATCATGTCAAGATTTCTCTTCAAGTACTCATCATGGATTTATGAATATTAAGTATATACATGCTTTACAAGTATGCATGGACTTCATAAATTATGGATTTATGACTCTTGGACAACTCACGGGCCCTTACTCTTGGCTAATCATGTATATCAACTGGGATCCATCATGTTATTATTTGTTTGGCCATGAATTTCATGAATGATTTTTACAATTATTATACGAGTCCTCATGTGCATATTTTTGGAAGCAATATCTAGCACCAAGTAGACCCGGCATTTAGGTAAACCCCGTGGTCTCAGAACTACTTGCCACTATAGGTATATACATTTATTATTTGATCCCTGTGATATCAACATAATGCATGTCCCTTTCCTGGCAAGCTTGGGACGGCTCTCCCCACTTGAGCGAGATAGTTGGGGCATCATGTAAGCTCTATAATGATGGTTTCGGTTATGATGAGTCCTCCGATTATTCCTCATGATTTATGCATTATCATGTTATGTTGTTTTGGCTCAAGCTACGTTTTTATAAAGTTTCTCTTACGATAATGATTACAAATAAATTATGAATGCTTTGAAAACCTTGAGCTCTCATGCTATGTTATGATATTTACTTCACGTTAATGTTGTCCTATTATTATGAACTTTTATGTGTTTTTAACCATCCATTTTACTTACCTTGCATACTCGGTACATTCCAAGTACTGACTGCATACTCTATGCTGTATCATTTCATGATACAGGTCCAAGAGATTAGCCTTAGCCGCACCATTATTCTTGCTTTCCTCTCAGACTTTTGTTAGTTGAGATTGGTGAGTCCTCATCTTTCGAGGACATTCAGTTATCTATTTCATGTTATTTCAGTTACAGACTTTCCTTTATTGAGCTAGTTAAGGGTGTTGATGTGCTAAAGTTTACAACACTTTCAACGCTTAAAACTAGGAAAGTAACATGAACTTAGGTGTGTTTATATTGATATGAGTTGCTTTTATTTTGTTTTCGGGAAACATAGGTGTTGGAGTGAAAATGTGCAAAAGTTACAAAAAAATGCAGAAAAGAGGCCAAGTACTGATCTCAATATGAGTCGTACCAAGATTATATGAGTCGTACTGAGACTCGTGGAAAAGCCCAGAAGATTGGTTTAAGGCCGGGAAATCATCCCTAAGTAACTCGACAAGTCTGAAACTAAAAGAAAACATAACCAATGTGGATACTGAACGTCCTCGAAGGATGAGGACTCACCGCCACTAGCTGAGCAGGACTGAGAAGGAGAGCAGCGACTAAAGATACTACTGAGAATGATCTCTCAGACCTATATCATGAACTGATATAGCATAGAGTATGCGATCAATACTTGGAATGTACAGAGCATACAAGGTAAGAGTTCATAAGAGTAGGACAACATGATCATAACAAAAATATCATAATGTAAACATAAGGGCTCAAGGTTTTCAAAACATTCGTAAAATAGTCATAATTGTATTCTTAGGAGAAAAGCTTCATTAAACATGTCTTGATCCAAAGTAACATAAACATAACCATGCATAAATCATGAGGAACAATGGAAGGACTCTTCATAACCGACACCATCATGATAGAGCCTTACATGATGCCCCAACTATCTCACTCAAGTGGGAAGAGTCATCCTAGGCAAGGGACGTGCATAATGTGATATCACAGGGATCCAATAACATTAACATATAAATATATATCCTACGGTGGCACATAGTTCTGAGACACTGGCATAGTCCTTTGAACGTCGGGCTACTCGGTGCTAGACACTACTCACAAAAACATGCACATGAGACTCGTATTATAATCATAAATCATTCATGAAATACATGGCCAATTATAACATAACATACTTGAAATACATGATTATCCATGAATGAGGCCCGTAAATTGTCCAAGATTCATAAATCCATAGTTCATGAAATCCATGCTTACTTTTAAAACATTAAAATACTTGATATTCATTAATTCATGTTGAGTATTTGAGAGAAATCTTATCATGAGTCATAAATCATAATGGGCTAAAGGAAAACAAGGTCATAATGAAATCATAACTTAACTTTTCATGAATCATGCAAAAGTGGACATAGTTTTGTAGAAATCGAATCCATAAATTTATAACTGAAATAGTCATAAAATCTGCCCATAACTCATAAAATATGAATTGATACACAAAAAAGGATTGACCTTAGATTGATCATAAGGATTTCATAAGAATTGGGATAACCCCCCTAGATCATGAAACTTGACTTGTAGAAGTAGAATTCATGGAATTGAGAAACGTTTTGTGCATGAGAGTGAGAGAAATTCTCATTCATAGCCTCACATACCTGGGTAGATTCCCTTTTCCCTGAACACCTAAAAGAAATTGAAGGAGAATTGATGGATTTTAGCATTGATCACCTCTAAGAGCCTCCTAGTCTTGCATGCATGAAATGATAAGTCTTAGGATAGGTTTAACTCTGTTAAAACCCTCATAACTAAGCTTAAAAAGATGTAGTTTAGGCCTTAGGACCATAGGAATTTTGAAAAGCCCTTAATAAACTCACAGGGAAACAGACTGCCAGTCCCAATGAGGGACTGAATGAGTCGTCGGCATGGACCACGACTCATGGTCAGGACTCGTGACTTACACTATCCATAATTCACTTGAGGCTCTCCATGGGGGACCCTATGAGTCGTTACTAGTGACCACGAATCGTGGTCACCACTCATGATCTTCACTGGCTAAGAGTCCTCTTCCTTCACCCCATCCTTTGCTACGATTGACTCAACGAGTCGTGGTGATGGACACGACTCGTGTTCATGTTCGTGGTCAACCAAAACTCAAAAATTTCCAACTTAATCCATGAACCTCACCATGATTCACTTCACGACTCATGGTCTACCCCACGGGTCACAGGATGACTCATTTTGTGACCTAGTGCAGAAAATCCTATTTTCTTTGTTTCAACTCCCAAGTCTAATCTTAGGATTTTTGGGGCTTTACAATATCTTTCCCTTGGGAACATTCATCCTCGAATGTTGGAGAACATACAGAAAAATAGAGAAATGTAATCATCATATTCAAATACTGATCATATAAGCTAAAAACTGACGGAATGACATCCTCCATACTGAACTACATGGCTGAACTGAATTCTCAAATCATACAAACATACATTGACATGAAAGAAACTGAGGCACATGAACGGAACATGAAACTGAATAGAGTATTAGGGAAAAAACTGATACATCAAAATGAAACTGGGTTGGGAAGGAACAGATGTGGGTATCTAGCCATCATATCTTCTTCGACATCCCACGTAGCTCCATCAACATGTTGATTTCTCCATAAAACTTTGACTGAAGCTACGTCCTTGTTCCTTAGCTTCTGAACTTGATGATCCAATATCTCCATCAGAATCTCCTCATAGCTAAGGCTGTCTTTCACACCCACACTCTCCACCAGAACAACTAGAGCTGGATCACCCAAACACTTCTTCAGGAGCGATACATTGAAGACGGGATGAACTGAAGCTAACTCTAAGGGTAACTCTAACTCATAGGCCACCTTTCCTACTCGTCTCACAATCCGGTACGGACCAACATAGTGGGGACTGAGTTTTCCTTTCTTTCCGAACCTCATCACTCCCTTTATGGGAGACACCTTCAGAAACACCCAATCATTAACTTCAAACTCAAGTTCCCTCCTCCTCACATCCGCATAGGACTTTTGATGACCTGGGCTATTTTCAACCTGTCCCTTATAAGCTGAACCTTCTCCATAGCCTCATGGACTGAATTTGAACCTATCAATGTAGCCTCACCGACTTCAAACCAACTAATAGGCGATCTACATCTCCACCAATAGAGAGCCTCAAACGGAGCTATTTGAATGCTGGAATGGTAGCTTTTGTTGTATGCAAACTTGATGAGAGGCAAATGATCATCCCAACTACCCTTAAAATCAATTACACAGGCTCTCAACATATCCTCAAGAGTCTAAATAGTCCGCTTCACTTGACCATCTATTTGGGGGTGAAATGCTGTGCTAAGCTTGACCTGAGTCCCAAGTCTCTTTTGAAATGATCTCCAAAACTGAGAGGTAAACTGAGTACCTCTATTTGATATGATGGAAAAAGGCACTCCATGCAATCGAAACAACTCCCCAATGTATAACTTAGCATAATCCTTGGTTGAATCGGTAGTTTTGACCGGTAAGAAATAAACCGCTTTGGTCAACCAATCTACAACCACCCAAATGGAGTTATATTGTTAGAAGTGCAGGGAAAATCTATTGTAAAGTCCATATTGATTTCTTCCCACTTCTAAGTAGGGGTGCTAATATCTTGGAGTACACCTCCGGGTCTTTGATGCTCAACCTTCACCTGTTAGCAGATTGGACACTTGGCCACAAATTATGCTATGTCCTTCTTCATGCCATTCAACCAATAGACTTCCCGTAGGTCACGGTACATCTTAGTGGCACCTGGATGGATATAATACCTGGAACCATGAGCCTCATGCAACATCCGATTTCTCAAATCATCAACATGTGGAACACATAAGTGACCCTGATATCGGAGCACACTATTTTCCCCTTGGGAGAAGACCTCCACCTTATGATTTTGGACTGCTTCCTTCTGTTTCACCAACACTGGATCCTCGTCTTGCCTAGCTTTAACATCGCCAAGGATGATTCTGACCCATACTGAACAACCACTCCACCATACGTCGAGTCAACCAAGCAGACTCCCAACCGTTTAAGTCGATGTACGTCTTTCACCAACTCCTTCCTCCCCTCTACATGGGACACACTCTTCATGGAAAGCCTGCTAAGAGCGTCTATTACTACATTGGACTTACTCGGATGGTAAAGGAAATTCATATCATAATCCTTTAGTAGCTCTAACCACCTCCTTTGATGCAAATTTAGATCCGAGTAAACACATATTGTAGGCTCTTGTGGTCCGTAAAAACATCTACATAGACCCCGTACAAATAGTGTCTCCATATCTTCAAAGAAAATACTACCGTCGCCAATTCAAGATCATGAGTCGGGTAGTTCTTCTCATGGACCTTCATCTGTCTAGAAGCATAAGCTATAACTTTTCTATGTTGTATCAATACACAACCGAGGCTGATCCTTGAGGCATCATAACAAACCAAAAACCCATCTGTGCCCTCGGGTAGGGTCAACACTGATGCTGAGGTGAGTCGAGTCTTCAACTCCTGGAAGATCTTCTTACAAGCCTCGAACCATTGAAATTTCACTCTCTTCTGGGTCAAATTAGTCAAAGGTGATTCAATAGATGAAAACTCCTCAACAAATCTCCGATAGTAACCGGCTAAGCCCAAGAAACTCCTGATATCTGAAGGGTTCACCGGTCTAGGCCAATTCTTCACCACTTTGGTCTTTTGAGAGTCCACCTAAACACCCTCACTAGACACCACATGGACAAAAAGTGCTACTGAGTCTAACCAAAACTCGCATTTGCTAAACTTTGCATACAATTAACAATCCTTCAACGTCTGTAGCACCACCCTCAAATGAGCGGCATGCTTCTCCTCGCTCCGAGAATATATAAGGATGTCATATGTGAACACAATCACGAACATGTCTAGATATGGATTAAATACCTTGTTCATTAGATCAATAAAATCTGAAGGAGCATTCGTTAGTCCAAACGACATAACTACGAACTCATAGTGACCATACCGAGTTTTGAAGGCTGTCTTCGGAATGTCACTCTCACCCTGAGCTGATCGTATTCAGATCTGAGGTCTATCTTCGAAAAGAACTTAGCACCCTGAAGATGGTCAAACAAATCATCAATCTTGGGAAGACGATACGTATTCTTGATAGTGACTTTGTTTAATTATGGATAATCAATGCACATCCAAAGGGAACCATCCTTCTTTTGGACGAATAGAACTAGTGCACCCCATGGAGAATTGATAGGTTTGATGAAACTCTTGTCTAAAAGGTCCTTCAATTGATACTAACTCACAACTGGAACTAACTAGATAGTCGGGGTTTTGGATGTAACATCCTTAACCCTAACTAAATGGTACACACAACCTTTTGAAATCATTTTTCTGGCCTTAAGGTAGGAAATGAAGCGACCAATAGGCATAGCTCAACTACCCTTCCACTCTAAGACTGGCTCACCCAAAAATCTAACTCTACAGCACCAGTTCTTCAAGTAACTAAGGAGTAACATGCATATAGACAATCCATGCCAAAAATAACATCAAATCTATCATGGCTAACTCTACTAGGTCTACTGAGGTGACTTTCTGAAGAATTGTGATAGGGTAATTTCTATACACCCGTCGAGCTATAACTGAAACACCGACTAGTGTAGAGACTGAGAAAGGTTTTGACAGGATTTCGGGACTGACTCTGAATCTACTAGAAACATAGGGTATCATAAAGGACAAGGTAGCTCCTGGATATAACAAAGAATAAACATCAAGGTGAAAAACTCGTAACATACCGATAACTATATTTGGCGAAGTCTCCTGCTCCTGTCGAGGTGTAAGGGCATAAAATTGGTTTTGGCGGTAGCCCCCACCTACACTGGTGGAAACACCCTGCTGAGCTAGGTGTGCTGGTGCTGATCTGGTAGTATGAATATGAACTCTACCATCATCTTTTCTAGCCAAGGAACACTATCGACGCCTGGTCACTGATCACAGGCAAAAATATCATGCCCGTGATACGCTTTACAACTTAAATTAGTCGTGTTGTCTAAGTTATTTTGTACATTTTCATGTGATTTTATATAAATGTGAAGATATGTGCTAACCAACATGATTAGCC
>JACEIK010001222.1:1700-17943 GCA_018107945.1 Datura stramonium
AGGTATTTATAAAAGAAAGGATCCAAGTTTGTTTGCTATCCAGAGATATTTCTTATTATCTAATTCATATGCATCGATACTCTCTTCGTCTCAAATTATTTGTTGTAATTTTTAAAATTAGTCATTTCAAATTAGTTGTCATTTTAGAAGTTCAAGACATATTTGATTTTTTATTTTATTTTATCTGTAATAATAATTGTTCGTGAAATCTAATATATAATGAGAAGAGATTATATCTTACGATATAAATGAGGGTAAATTGGTTATAAGACAAATATCCAAATTAATACTCTTTTAGTGAGTGTGTAAAAGAGAAACAGGTCATATCAGTTGAAAGGGAGAGAGCAATTTTTTTTTTTAAAAAAAATAGCGTGTTCAACATACTTTAGCAGATTACTGCCTTATTTTCTAACTTATTAATTTCATATTTATCATAGACAATTATTTTTCTATCTAATTTTTTTTAATTTGTTCTAAAATAAGTGATTTTTTTAAAAACCAAAAAGGTAATATTAATTAATTAATTTTAAAATTACTCTTGTCTAAAAGATGTTGAACAAAATTCTAAAAAGTCTTTTAAATCTTCTTTATATTTTTTTATGTGTATATTAAAGACATATTTTAATAAAATAATTTATTTAATTAGATCTATGAAGTAATGTTTTTAAGAAATATGTTAAATTCTTNTTTAAAAATCACTTAAAAAATAAAGAGAATAATTACATGTAATTATTTTTTAAATGATCTAATACTATAAAAGATTTTTTTATACTCTTAGAGTGTGTTTAGAGAAAAATAGTTTCTGAAAAGCACTTTTAAATTTTTTTATATTTGCTTGGATAAAATATTTTAGAAAATATTTTCCTTAAAAATACACGTTTTCTAAAAATGAGGAAAATAATTTTCTAATTGAAGTAGGAAAAATAAGTTTTATGAGGATATTTCAGGTTTGTTGCCTCCTGCCATTCGTATAATACTCCCACCCGTCACTCTCGAACCCCGACTTCCTTTCCCATTTCATTCCACTCTCATATTATTTTGCTAAAAAAAAAATTTGGCCACAACCTAAATATGATGATATTTCCTATTCACGCTAAATAACTTTTTTTTGGACATTTTTACTCTTTCCTCACAAATTCAAAATTTTCTTATCAATTTGTATTTATTAGTTATTTTTTCAATACATGAAAAACTTTTTCAGTATATAGAGAATGAATAAATTTATAGCGGATCCTATATCTATAAATATGATTGTAGAAATATTTTAATATCCCTGTATGCACATTATTTAATTTTATATATATTCTCATGTATAATTCATAAGTGTCTATCCTAATTAATAGCAACTCAAGAAGTAACACATTATATGTAGTAACGCATTTTTTATCTTACATCAGCGCTATAATTAACTCTTTTGATTTCTCGTTTAGATTGGTTTTAATAACCTTGCTTAACTTCTCTTTTTAAAAATTTCACTCACATATTATAGTTCACTGTAAAAGTACTCTAACATTTTATGGACTTCTTCAAATAATGTACATATATACTTTTAGTAAACATTTTTTTACTAATTTAATTATTTTTGACATACAATGTGCAATTATCTTTAATAGATATTCAATTTATAATCAGAAAAAGTTAAATTAGTTTTATTAATTACATGGTGACTAATGCAATAACGGAAGTCATACCTTTGCAAGTTTGCAACATGTAAGCCACACAAATCTAGCATTAGTATGATGGAAAAGTGACACTAAAAGAGTATACATTACACATTTTATAAATTGATGTCCTATCCCTTTCAATGACTTCAGACCAATTTACTTGAACAATTTCATTAACAAAGTTATCTCTAAACTAATTGGGATTAGATTTTCTACTATCCTCCCGAAAGTGGCCTCTCCTAATCAAATAAGCTTTATAAAAGGAAGGAGCATAACTAAAAATATTATGCTGGCTCAGGAATTGGTCCTTGGCATCAAAAAATTAAATGTTGGTGGTAATGTGGTAATAAAATTGAATATGGTCAAATCTTACGACAGAGTCTCTTAGGCCTTCACATGTATTATGCTAAAAAGATTTTATTTTAATTAGACCACCATTGACTTAATCTTGAGAAACATGGCTAATAATTGGTACTCTATAGTGATTAATGGCCTTAATCGTGATTTTTTTTTCATTCATATGGAGAATTCAAACAAGGTGATCCCTTGACTCCCTCTCTCTTTATTCTTAGGACTGACTTATTTCTAGGATACGAATAATCTTAAATACAGTAAACTGTTTCATAGATTTTATATAAAAAACAAAAAGGAAACCTCAAATTACTCACCTTAATTTTGCTGATAATGTAATTATCTTCACATCTGGTGAAAGGAACCCTCTAAACCTGGTTATGTCAAGTTTGAGAGACTATAAAGACATTTCAAGGCAAAATATCAACAACAATAAGTGTCAATATTTAATTCCCTCATGTTCCTTCACAAGCACCATTAATAGAATCAACAAAATCACTGGATTCCGAAAAAGGGAATCTCCTATTACTTATCTTGGTTATCCATTATATATTGATAGAAAAAGAATTAGGCACTTCAATGGAATCACTGATAAAATTATTTACAGCTTATCCATCTCCTTTCAGCTATATCACCTCATAAAATTAATTTCAACAATATTGAGAAGATAATGACCAACCTCTTCTAGGGATTGACAAAGATAAGAACAAGTACTAGTAGGCCAAATGGCACAAATTATATTATCCTTTCAAAGAAGGTGGAGCTGATTTTGGGAGAGTTGTTGATATCTATAAAGCTATGAAAATAAAAAAGTGGTGAAATTGTGAATTGTTAATTCTTTTTGGAGTCAGTTTCTTAAAGACAAATATGACAAAAGATTCAATCCTATCTCCAAGAAAGCTCAACCTATGAACACTCCATCTTGAAAAAGGATGATGAAGAACAAAAAAAAAGTCAGAATCTCATATTACTTGGAGGCTTCACTCTGGAAACTCTAATTTTTAATGGGACAGCTAGTTGAAAACTGGCTCTCTTGCCAGTTTTAGGCTTAATAGGAGTCTCACAGTTTTTCAACTTTGGGATGAGGGGAACTAGGATATTAATCTAGTCAACATAATTGCCCCTCCCCATAAGGTTCAGAAAATATTGAATACAAGGATCCAGTACAAACCTCTTGTTAAAGACTTTCTTATTTGGATGCCCAACTCTAATGGAAATTCCAGTTGCACTTCTACATGGTACATCATCAGACATAGGAACCAGGTGCTCTTCACTAACACCATGAACTGGCATAAGAATATTCCTTTCAAGTGGTCCTCCACACTAGCTTTGAGAAATAAATTACCAACTAATGACAGAATCAAGGTTTAGTCAACAATTTGATCCTAATTTTGTGTGTTGTCAAACTATGGAACATGAAATAGTCAATCATATTCTAATTGAGAGTCAATTTGCTACCTGTTTGGAGACACTATAGAGGCCTTGTTGGAATCTCTATTAGCCTTACCCATTTCAGGCTTATTCTTATGAAATGGTGGATACAAAAATATCATAATGAGATCCACAAGATGATATTTTAGATCCTTCCTACTTTTATATGTTGGAATCTCTGGTAGACTAGATATAGTGCAAATATGATGCTAAGAGATCATTATCTTCAAGACTATCCAGACTATCAACAAGGACATCCTGATGCTCCACAAAACTACTTACTCATCTATCAACTGTCCCAACAACTGGCCTACTTTATATCCCCTTATTGAGAGATCTAGGCATGCTATCAAAATCGGCATAGTGACGTAGAACAAACTTGATCAAGGATAGGTGAAGATTAACAGTGATGGGAGTGCCTTATCTAATTCTGGTCCTATTTGTGTAGGTGTTGTGACTAAAGATTATATAGGGAATTTACGTATTGATATGTGAAAATCTATTGGCCATGGTTCAAATAACCAGGCAGAAGTTGAGGCAATTCTGTTAGGACTGAACTAGTACACCATCAACGACTTTAACAAAATCCTTCTAGAGACTAAATCTAAGTTGATGATTTCTTGGTTGAACAATGAGTCTAAGATTCCATGAAACTTTGAGAAGCATTCTACATCAGATAAGACATTTGTCTTTAAGAAAATGAAGTTAAACTTTCCCATATCTATAGAGAAGGCAGTGCTCTAGTTGATTCTCTCTCCAAAATCAGCCACAATCATCAAGATACAATTTTTACAAATTTGTAGAATCTTTCAGGTCCTATTCGAGGAAAATTAAGATTTAATAAACATAGTTATCCTTTATTTAGGCACACTAATACTAGGGAATTGTAATACCCTAAAAGTTTCTAAGATCAGACCCGAGAGTTTAAATGGAGAAAGCAAAAAAATATTGCACCAGGTTACAGGACGACTCATACAGTGATCCGTGAAGTACTCCACGAGTCGTGAAGTGACTCGTGAAGTGGGTGACAAGCTAGTGTCAAGTTGTGGCCAGGGGTGACCGCTGATGGAGCCACGAGTCGTGGTGTCACCTCATAACTCATGAAGTAATCCATGGTCAAAGTTGTCGATTTAAGGTGGGAAATTCTAGTAGACTTCATGAATGGACACCACGAGTTGTCCCCCACCTCACGACTCGTGAAATCCCTCGCGAGGACTGGATGAGTCAATTTTCCAGCGATTCTAATAAGGATATTTTTGTAATTTATACGCTCCTAAGTCTTAAATTATGTGGTTTTCGGGTTATTTTCAGGGGGATCTAGGGAGTTAGTCCATGTTTTCTCTCATTCCTCTCATTCTCTCAAGTTCAGTACATAGAAAACTCAGTCTAGAAGTACAGAGCAAGATCAAGGGTTTCAATTCTCCTTAGATTTTTCAATCAATCTCTCAGGGAGAATCTCTACTCCAGGTATGTGAAATTTCAACAAGGGAATTATTCTTCCCTTGTGCCCCAAAACCTTCCTAAAATCTTTATTAATTCTAGCCCTTTTTGTATCAATGTCAAGGTTGTCTATTAGTTAGAATACGAATTTTTTTCTGGTTATGATTTTCATGATTCTTGAAGGTTATAGTTAGTTATACCTTATGTTGATATCGCTTTCCATGAAAAATGTGTTTAGCCCTAGTCTGTATATGTAATTTGAAGAATCTTGCATAAATCTTGCTTGATTCTGATAGTTCTTGTACAACAGAATAGTACAGTTAGATAATCCAAAAAGTTGAATTATTGATTGTTTAGTCCAAGTCACTACTTGGACTTTTTAGTGTCTTACAGAAACATCAGCTGATCAGTTTAACTATACTCAGCCTCTTGAGGAGTTCAGTGAAACTTTGTAGTCTCAGTTATCAGTTTCACGTTGTTCTTTAGATGGTTACGACGCTTTCAGCTAAAGCAGCTCTGACCAGTCTTAAAACCCTTAGTTTCAGTTATCAGGTCCTTTAAACTCTTAGGTAACTTATAGATAAGTATTCCTGACTTAAGTCTTGGGACATTAGGTTCGAGTTATCAAACTAGTAGTCACCGTTAGAATTTCTAGTGAGAGTAGGACTTAGCATCGGGTGGGCCGGGGTTCAGTGCACCCAGGTTCCCAGAACTACGTTGCCACGTAGGTTATTAGCCCGAGCAGGCCTTAAACAGTGATGATAGTAGACATGTCTTTATACCCTGGCAAGGTATATTGGGTCCTATTGATGGGGCGTATACATCGAACTCCAAGTTTAGCTCACGTGGTTAAATATCATTTATAGACTCTCCAACTTGTCAGTTTGAATCAGTTCAATATAGTCTCAGTTTCAGTTCAGCTTAGTTATTCAGATTTCAGTATATAGTTATGATCCTCAAGTCAGTACCTGTGTTACGTGGTCAAAGTTATGTTCAATGTTTATTAGTTCAGTTGTGTATTTCTACTGTTCTAACTTACATCTTGAATACTCAATAGATTCAAAGTACTAATACATGTTTTTCATGCTGTATTGTATTATGATACAAGTGCAGGTTCTCAGTCGCAGCATCGTCAGTAGTTCCCTTCAGACGATTTCAGCAGCATCATCTTTGGTGAGTCCTCATCTTTCGATGATAGGGATTTAGTTCTATTTCAGTTTCTTGCTTTCAGATTTTAGAGTTAGCTGGGGGCTTGTCCCAACAATTCGTCAGTGTTAGATGGCTTTCAGACAAAGTCTTATTTCAGTATGCTTTGCAGTTGTTGCATAGATTTTCAGTACCTTATCAGACATTTCTTATTTTGAGAAAGTTATTTAGTTATGTTTTTCTCAGCTTCCGCTTCTATTTAATTTTGTATACCTGTGTGATATTAAGTCATGGTTAGCTTGTTGTCACTTGTGGCACTAAGTACCGTGTCGCGTCTAGGGTGTAGACTCAGGTCGTGACAGAAATTGGCCTCTATGAATTAACCTCTTGTCCTATATATTTTTCAATAGTATGAGCTATACAGGAGATACTTATTTAATTGTGAATACTTCTATTATTGTCACCTGAATGTTTATCTCATCCCCCATAAATCATCATTCCTCTTCCTTTTGGTTGCAACAACAATGTGGGAGGATCTTCAAAAGGGTTATTTTCTGAGGACTATATATAACCTTTATGAAGAGATGTGTGCCGACTCGCTGCCGAACTTATTAATTTTTCCATATTTTCCCCCCTTGATAGATTCAAATCAAAGTTAATCTAGGAAAATTCTTGAGGATAGCAAGCTGCTAATGTTGGGAGAGGTTTAGGACTTGTCATCAGCACATTTAAGAGAGCTTGGAAGCTTCTTCCTTGCCATTTTGGGCAATTATGGCCAGAAAGGGGCTGGCAGACTTTTCAGATTTAGCCTAGAGAGATTGTAGTGTTTGTTTTACCTTTTAAATCAGCCATGTAGGTGTAGGGGCTTCATATCTGTATATATATATGCCTCCAAAGCACATATTAGTAAACATCAAATCTCCTCATACTTAGTGAAAATCAGGAAAGGGCTCTTGCCTCCTAAGTTATTTGTCTCCTTTACTTACTTTACTTTCTTTATTGCTTTTGTGTGTTTGTCCACCGATCCTTAGCACATCTGTGTATTTGAGAGCGTTTAGGAATGAAGATTTGTGTGGAAGTTTAGCCAACGAAGCTGTCCCATGGCCTTAGAAAAATAAGCCTATGACAAGTAGTATTAGAGCATAGCAACGAGAATGGCTAACTGCGAGGAAGAAGAGGTTGCGATCCAATGTGACAACAATGAAAATGAGTCCCCAAAGAAGTACAGGGAGAGGAAATGGGACAAGAGTCGGGTGAGGGACACCACCCTTGTTCCAGCCAGCTAGGGGCTTATGTACAATGAAGGTGAAGGTTTTGCCTCTGGCCAACTTGATCAATGTCTCTCCCACACAGAGGTTGTGTGGTGGCGTTGAACTGGCGTATTGAAATTCTTGAAGGCAACTTTTCTTCTCTTGAGAGCGTCGCTCTTGAGGGGCTGGAGGAGGTCAAAGAGAACGTCTTGGAGCAGGTGGACGAGCACAAGGAAGGGCTGACCAACCTTGATCTCAAGCTCATATGCTCTGTCTGCATTGCATGGGGAGATTAAAGCCCTTAGGCAGCAGGTGAAGGCGGTTAAGATCATCAGTTGCGGCGCTGGACCAGCCATTTAATGTGTGAGGCCTGCATTGAGGCTCCCAAACCCTAGGAGTTCAAGGGTGAATGGAGTGCTCGATACGTTGAAAACTTCATCTGATAGATGGACAATTACTTTGAGAACATCAATATCCTTGATGAGGCTGCCAAGGTCTGTAGGTGGCTATGTACCTGACCGACACGACCATGTAGTAGCGGCGCTGAAAGAAGGCAGATATGGAGAGAGGGGAATGTTCCATAACTAGTTGGGAACAGTTTAAGGAGGAACTCAAGTGGCAGTTTTACCCCAAAAACATTGTGCACGAGGCCCATCATAAGTTGAAGGAGCTCAAGCAAAAGTCCACCATTCGTGAGTACGTGAAGAAGTTCATAAAGCTCACCCTTCAAATCCTGAATTTGACTAGTGAAGACTTGTTGTTTTATTTCTTGGATGGCCTCCAAAATTAAGCCAAACAAGAGTTGCATCATCATCAAGTAAGGGACGTGGACAAGGCTATTGTGTAGCTGAGTCCTTGACAGATTTTTGTTCTAATTAGCACCAAGGTGAAAGAGAGCACGTAGAGATAGGTTGTTACCAAGGTGGATCAAGGAGAATGGGACAAAGGCAAGTTTGTACCTAATAGGGGTCATGAAGTTAAAGAAGACTGCA
Source organism: Datura stramonium (assembly GCA_018107945.1). NCBI lineage: Eukaryota > Viridiplantae > Streptophyta > Magnoliopsida > Solanales > Solanaceae > Datura > Datura stramonium. The sequence continues at coordinate 9,975 of JACEIK010001222.1, forward strand.
CCCAGCCTTCGCATTTTTGAAAGAGCAACCAAGAAAGAAAGAAAGAGGTACTCACAATGATGGTTGTTATCTTTGTAGTGACTCATCTCATGTATATCAAAACTTCCTGACTTTAGGAAAGCTTGGGGCAATGGTTTCTACTTGTAAGCAGGCAGACCATGCAGGTCCATCGACAGAGGCTTAAATTAACAAACAAAAGGACCAAGCAGGTAGAGCAGACCGAGGATAGAATAAGGTAGAGGACTTATTCAACCATATGACCTTGTTCTACAACATGACACTTGCGGCTATTTCTGCCCAGCCACCTCGTGTGAGGCCATGGAGTTATTGTTTTTTGAAGCTAGTCTGAATGGAAAAATAGTCCATATAATGGTAGACACTGGTGTGACTCATAACTTCGTGATGGAGGACAATGCAAAGGATCTTGGACTTATATGTGTCTCCAATACGTGGCTAAATGCTATCATGCCTTCCCCACTAATGTTAACGGCTTTGCTCCTAGAGTACAGCTTGCTTTAGGGGCTTGGCAAGGCTTGACGGACTTTATGGTGGCACCCATGGACGAGTTCAGAATTGTATTGGGACTTGACTTTTGGTATGAGATCAACACATTTATTTTGCAGTGTCTCAACCAACTTTACATCAATGATCCAGGAGGTTCGTGTATTATGCCATTGATTCGTGTGCCTCAAAAGGGCATGCACTTGTCGGTTATATAACTGGTCAAAGGATGCAAGAAAGGAGAACCGATGTTCATTGCGGAAGTCATGGAGGTCGTAGTGAGTAAAAAGGTGGAGGATATTCCACCATGTGCCCAGCAGGTCCTTGAGGAAAATAAGGATGTTATGCCTAATGAACTCCCAAAGCGACTACCTCCGCGAAGGGAAGTAGATCACCAGATTGAGCTTTTTCCTGAGGTAAAGCTACCTGCCATGTCCCTATACCACATAGTTCACTCAGATTTGGAAGAACTGAGGAAGCAGCTAACTGAGCTGCTTGAGGCAGGGCACATCAAGCCGCCTACGGCCCCCTTCGAAGCCCTTATTTTGTTCCAAAAGAAGAAAGAAGGGATGTTGAGACTATGCATCGATTATTGGGCCCTTAACAAGGTCAAGATGAAGAACAAGTACCCCATACCTCTAATTACTAATTTTTTTGATCGATTGAGGTAGGAAAAAGTGTTCACAGAGATGGACTTGAGGAAGGAATATTACCAAGTCTATATTATCGAAGGAGATGAGCCGAAGATAACTTATTTCACTCGTTATGCAGCATTTGGCTGGTTATGTTTTTCGGCTTGACTAATGCCCCTACCATGTTTTGCACCCTTATGAACAAGTTGTTCCACCCTTATTTGAACCAGTTTATTGTCAGTTATCTTGAATACATTTTGGTCTATTGTTCAAGTGGGAGAAGTGCATGTTTGCACAGCCCCATGTGAAATTCCTTGGTAACTCTACTAGTTAAGGGGAGATAAGGATGGAAAACGCAAAGTGGCAGCTATTCGGGATTGGGAGGCCCCAATGAAGGTCACCGAACATCGATCCTTCCTTGGACTTTCCAATTATTATCGACGGTTCATAGAAGGCTACTCCAATATTTTTGCTACACTTACCAACTTATTGAAAAAAGGTCGTGAGTGGGAGTGGGGAATTTCATATCAAGAGGCTTTTGATGGGCTCAAGGTAGTAAATGAAGGAGCCGATCTTACTTCTACCTGATTTCAACAAGGCATTTGAAGTCCATACTGACGCATCCAATTTTTCTATTGGTGGCGTCCTAATACAAGAGGGATGCCCTATAGCCTTTGAAAGTAGAAACTTGAATGAATTAGAGTGATGGTACACTGTCCATGAGAAGGAGATGATGACGGTGGTGCATTGCTTGAGGACTTGACGTCATTATTTATTGGGTGCCCACTTTGTTGTTAAGATGGATAATGTGGCAATGAGTTATTTTCAGTCATAGCCAACACTGTAACCTAAGAAGGAAAGGTGGTAGGATTTCTTGGATGAGTTTGACTACAATTTAGAATACAAGCCAGGCAGGATGAATATTGTTGCCGACGCGTTGAGTCGTAAGGTAGTGCTAGCGCCTCTTATTAGCACAATCAGTAGCAGTATTACAGATTCCATCAAGGAGGGAATGCAACATGATCCGATGGAAAAACAACTCTTATTCTTGGCCAGCCAAGGTAAGACAAAGAGATTTTAGTAAGAAGGTGGTCTATTGTACACTACTAGCAGACGGGTTTATGTTTCGAGGTGGGGCAACCTTAGGTGCACTTTGAACAAAGAGGTTCATGACATTGCCTAGGAGGGTTATCCAGGGCAGAAGCGCACACTTGCATTTCTTGAGGCAACTTATTATGGGCCACATATGCAGGATGACATTGAGGGATACATCCGTATTTGTCTCGTGCACTAGCAAGACAAAGTGAAAAACAAGGCGCCTAGTGGCTTACTTGAGCCGCTCCCCATAGCGGAGAGACCATGGGACAATGTCACCATGGATTTCATCACATGTTTGCCAAATTCAGAGGGGTTTTGCACCATCATGGTGGTGGTGGATCAATTTTCCAAGTATGCAACTTTTACAGCAACCGCGACTAGTTGCAAGGTGAAGGAGGCAGCAAGCCTATTCCTACGGGATGTTGTAAAGTATTGGGGTGTGCCAAGCCACATTAATAGCTAATTAGGATCCCAAATTCATTGGTGCTTTTTGGAAGGAATTATTCAGCCTATTGGGGTCTGACTTGTACTTCTCAATCAGTATATACCCGCAAATCAACAACCAAAAGGAGAGGGTCAATAGCCTTATTGGGTGCTACTTGAGGCAATTTTACCAAAGAATTGGGTGAAATTGCTTGACACTGCACAATTTTCATATAATTTGTAATGGAGTGAGGTGAACGGAATGAGTCCCTTTGAGCTTGTAATGAGGTAGCAGCCGAATACCCTATAGTCTTTGCCCGTCAATGCTGGATTGAGAATCCTGATGCCTATCATTTGGCAAAGGTGTGGGAGGAGCAAGTGGATATGGCTAAATCATATTTAGGCAAGGCTGCTAGGAAAATGAAAAAGTCCGCCGATCGTAAACATTGGACAGTTCATTATCAAATTGGCAACATGGTCATGGTAAAGCTCAACCCCTGATAGTTCAAGTCATTGTGCAGCGTCAACCAGAATTTAATCTGACGTTATGAGGGTCCTTTAGTGATTGTTGACAAGGTGGGTAAGATCTCATTTAAGTTGAACATGTCACATCACTTGAAGATTTATCTAGTATTCCATGCGAACCAACTAAAGTCGTATTTTGAAGACAAGGAAGATGTGGAGCAGAGTCTTTCAGGACGCACACAGATTTTTATCACTCCGTCTGCCACAGATTGGAAAATTGAGTCTATAATTGACCACCAATTAGTTTGAGGCGAGGCTGGGGAAATTCAAGTACCCAATTTTTAGTTCATTGGAAGGGCAGTCTTTGGAGGAGGCATCATGGGAGAAGTATGAGGACTTGTGGAAGTTCAAAGATGAAGTTCACAAGTACCCAATGTTGTGCAGCATTATGGTCATCGCTAAATCAGGTAGGGGAGAGTGTGCCTACCCGCCACTAGACTTATTAATTTTCTCATATTTTTCCCCTTTGGCAGATTCAAATCAAAGTCAACCGAGTACAACTCTTGAGGATAGCAAGTCGCCAATGTCGGGAGAGGCTCAGTACTTGTCATCAACACATTTAAGAGAGTTTGGAAGCTTCTTGCAACATATAGGTGACTGCCAACATAGGCTAGGCTGACACAACTTATATGGGTCAGAGTCTATTGATCACGCCCAAATTATACCTCGTAATGAAGTATAAAGCGGTCGCTGTCAAATATAGTAACCCAACTAGGTTGGGGTCGATCCCACAGGAAATAGAGAAGAAATAATATGTTAATGATGAATAAATTAACCTATAGTTAATCTACCAGAAGGGGACTTACAAATTAAAAAAAAGTAATTTTAAATTATGATTGAATTGTTATCAAATTATTGAGAAAAAACTAGGATTGTGTCCCCATGATTTGATAATATAGTAGACTATTTTATTAGTGATCTATCTTGGTGAATTGTGTGTAAGACTGATGATTAAGTTTACCTAACACTCTTTCGAACTACATAGATGAATTTCATCTAAATCCTCTTAGAGTTTAGGTGTGTATATTTTGCCCTTTCCATAAGTCTTGGATTAACTATCCTCGATTAGAGCTCAAGTTAATTAGATGAGGGTTGGTACCCTCAAATTACCACTATTATTCTCTTTTTCTAACTTCAACCTGTTTGGTCGAGCAAGTTAAAGATACAGGCAATTAAATATTAAAACAAAAAGAATAATAATCCACTAAATTCACTATTCAAGAATCACTATTTTATTTTGCCTACTTTAGTTAATCCATCATGGTTCCCACAAGCCTAGTTTAAGAGATTTAGCCGCTCATGATTGATAAAACTATAACATAAGATATAGAAGAAATCATAATGAAATTCTTACAATTATATGATATTGTTTAACAAATCTCCAAAGCTAAGTTGAATCACAAGAACTTGATGAATTCTCCAACAAATATTTGACTAATTGCACAAATCGTAAAGTATGAATTGTGCAAACTTGATAGTAAATTTCACAATGTTTTTAATCCTCCAAAAGTGCACACCTAAAGCATATTATGAAGGAGTATATATAGTAGTATATTAAGCCTTCATTGTTCTTTCTTGAGTTGGGATTGGATTTTGCAGCTTTTGTTCCTACTCAAATTGGGATTGGAATCCTGGCCATCCATCATGCCCTGTGCGCCATACATGCCATCATGCCAATATAGCACTGTGTCGCACTGCTCCAAGCGTGGCCCTATGCGCAGGCCATAGCACTGTTATGCCTTTGCGATGCCATCTTTCTATTATACTTATTTTCTTAATTCCATTTTGTCATACTTGCTCTTTTTAACCATAATTAAGCCCGGATCCATCACTTTATTCCCTGAAAATATCTAACCATGTTTGTTTGCTCTAATTCACAAATATCACATAAAATCAAAAAAATAAACACAATTTATTCTTAAAATATAGATAAGCATGGACAAAATATGGCAAATAAATTCGTAAATACGTCCTACATCACCCCCACATTTAAATAATTATTTTTCCTCGAATAATCTACTACCTCCCTTCTCAAATTCAATCACAAATTTTGCCCTACAAACATGTCTACTTACACTTAGGACCATTATACAATTAAATCAAACTCCATCAACTCACTCAACATGCATATAAGATCAACATTCAAAATGTTAACAATTGAAATCACTTAGCTTCTCGAACTAACTCAACAAGACATATTTGGGTCAACATGAATTATATGTAATTTAGCAATCAAGATACATAGAAATATTACCATTATGTTCCCCTTACTATATGGAGAGATGTCCTTTAACTCACATGATATATAACAATATGGAATTTGGCATTAATGAAACAAAATTCGCCCACTCTCCTAAGGAACTCAACATGCATGCGAAAGACAATCCATAGGCTTGCCCTTAGTGTAATACTCCACTAATATAGAACATCAAATCTAAGATCAATGAGGACTTATTATGGTTGTAATATAGGCTAAGGGACGGGTAGGAACTATTTATCCAAGATAGTAACTAATCTCCCTAAGCACTTTAATACTTCACAACTCTTTTGATTTTTTAGCACATTCTTCAATCTCCTATTTTTCTCCTTATACCTCCTTTGATTTTTCAATTTTCAACTTAGATGACTAGTAGGGAATTTCAATTTTAAGCTTATTCACATTTTTTTCTTTTCAAAGCTTTTTCTTCTTTTTGTTTTCCCACAAACATCACCCTCTTTGTTTTTGCATTTTCACCTTTTCTTATCTTCTAATTTCTACACTTTAGTTTTTTTTCTTGTTTTCTCCACTTGTGCTCCTTTTATGTAAAATTTTCAATCAAAGTTCTCTAGGAGTCATTTGAATCAAATAAAAGTTAATAGAACAAAAATAGATTAAGCTTATAATATGGCTATTAAGAGAATAGGCTAAGACTCAAAATGCTAACAAGGATAATCAATATCAGGGTAGGTAAAAATCAGGATAAAAATAAACTATCAAAGAAACACCTATATCACTTTCTAGATTCAACATCCTTATTTCGTTTAACACACACACCAGGCAAGTTCTAGACATCAAATTGCAAGCATGGAGTACACAATAAAAAATCTCACTTATATAATGGCACAAATGGTTCAATAATGGCAATGAAGATTACATAAAAACATATATCCACATTGAATATTTCACAGTATTAAGCCCAATTTTTCAAGCATAGGAGTCAAGTTTCAAAAGTTGAAGTGTTCCTATCTTTTCATGCATTTTTGAGTGAATTATACAAAATCTAAATGATACCCTAAGTGAAGCACCTAGAATTTATAAGATCTCAAGTTATTGCTCTCCTAATGACTAACTTTCCCTTAAGACGGTTGTCATCCATCCATCATCGGAGATAGTCATGACTATGACTCAAAAAAATCTAGACACTCTAATCGGTTCTAAGGGACTATCCACCGAAAAAGTACCGAAAATAAAAATTGGGAGAACCCAAATAAAAACAAAACCAAAAATATCATAAAAAAATACTACAATCTAGCAGGATAAGTCATGAATCACAAAAAAAATCTAGGCCCACCATGAATAAATTTAGCAATGAAGTCATACATGGTATAAGGAAATTTACTTCTCCCACTCCACACTTAATCAGTAGCGCTATTCTCAGTGCTAAAACACTAAAGCATAAGTAAAAAAGGTGAGAGAAGAACTCCCTGGGCCTAATCCTCATCTTCTGTGGATGCTCTTACTCTGCTATAGGCTCGTGTGCCTCATTGCATCCCAGGCTCACTGTTGCGCCTATCCATGTGGAGCTTGGCCTACACGTTTCATAGCTCTATATGGAGTTGGGCCTATGCGGCTCTTAAACATTTTTCTGATTCCTAAAAATCCGTTATGTGCTTGTGTCTTGTTTCCTGCATACTTGAACAAACAAAAGTAAAAATACTAAGTTTTCTTGGGTTGCCTCCAAAGTAGCGCTTAATTTAACGTCTGAATGCAACGTGTATCCCTTGATTACTTGGACTTCATCAAGGTATATCTCCTCCAGCACTTTTAATTCCTTAGGATTCCAGAAATAATGCTTTACCTACTGTCCATTCACATTGAATCTAGTTTTATCCTTAGTTTCTGTAACACCCCAAAACTTTCCTAGACCTAACTCAAACCTTGCAAGAAAAATCTAGAAGAAACTAGAAAAGTTGCATCAGAACGACTGAGACAACGAGTCATGGTCAGCTCCAATGAATTATTGTCTCAGTCGTGGTCAGCCTTGCTTTGGTCCTTCGAAAACCAATGGGACATGAAACAACCCGTTGTGAGAACCAACGAGTTGTCCTATCACTCGTTGGTCCCCAACTCAGGATTTCCTCTTCCAGGACCCCACGACTCAACCAATGAGTCTTCATGTGATACAATGACTCATGGTGTTAGTCGTTAGTTGGGAGTCCCAGAAACCTCTTTTAGTAACAAGTGGCAACAACGACCCGTTGTACCTCACAACAAGTCGTTGTGACCATTCGTCGTGTCAAGTCATGGATTTTAATAATTTCTCCATGGAGGTAATGACTCGACACAATGATCCATTGGGTCTACCGACAAGTAGTTGTGTTGCCCATTGTCAGTCTTGCCAGAATTTCCATCCGATGACCATGGGAGGAACCAACGACCATGGCGCCAAAAACTTGTTCACTCCCAACTACACGCAAGTGCACGTGGTCATACAAGTAATAAAGTGGCTTTATTTCAAGCCAGGTATCGAACCCACAGGGACTGTAATGTGTCAGTAATTTTTCTTCAAGTGTTTAGTATACGCAATTTT
>JACEIK010001222.1:52121-81173 GCA_018107945.1 Datura stramonium
AAAATTATATTAAAATAGTATCCATCAATTATGTTCGTAACTTCACGAGGAAAAACTACTCATGGTTATCTTCTTCTTCTTCTTCTTTTTTAATTTTTTAATATTCACACACTTTTTAGTTCTTTTTTTTAAATCAAATTGGTTATCAGAGTATATTCTTTCTCGATACACAAGATCATTAAACTAGATTTTTACGTACTTTTATTTATAACAGTTAAATAAAATTTAAACATAAAATATCAATATACACATATATATAACAACACCTCAGTATAACAGTTATAAAATTTTGAGACAAACGCTATTACGGTATGCATGTGTTCCTTTGAATCAATTCCCACAGCTAGATGCATTAAGTTGCATTATTGGAAAGCAATCTGTAGGGCTGTACCTAAAACCATTTAATTCAGTAATCATATTAGTAGTGTGGGGAATATTTTTATTGAAATCAATAATTCCATGATTTGGACTATTGAAAAAGACTTTATTCTTTAATGTGAATGAATCCACATAACATCAAGATAATTTTATTTTTTTCCCAATAACTGAAGTGAATATTTTATTATTATTAGATTTTGTATTTCGAATTTTACTGAAATATAGAATTATTTTGGTAAGAATGCATTCCTATCCTTAATATAAGATTTTGCAAATTCATATCCAATCGATATCAATATAAATATCGAGTATTGAACGAGATCATTTTATGTGGCGCTATTTTACTATACAAACACAATAACTTAACAAAGAAAGAAAATATTCACGACATACTAAAAATAAATTTGGAATTTTTTAGGGCTAAAGGAAAAAGGGCTCAAAAAGCTTTTCCTCATCCTGTTCGCTCGATGCCAAAATACTTAAAACAAAACTTATACNATACTAGTTAGGATGATAAATATTTTTTCATTTTTAATTGAAAATTTTGAGCTTGAGTTTTGAAAAAAAAAGTCACTTAAAAAGTTTTTGATGAAAATTTGAAATAGTTAGAGTTCGCGCAATCACTGAACGAAACTCATGTTGATTTACGTAAATATTTTTTTTTCTTTTAAAAGCGATCATTACATTTTTTTTCTCTAATTTCTAAAAGTTGAATAAATATAATATATCCTTGAAAAATTATATCTCCGGACAATATTTGAATATTGATTAGTTTTGATTTGATATGATTTATGCGTTACCAATTTCCGCAAGAGTTCAAATCAGCTAAATTATTTTCTTACCCTACCCTTGGATTCTTATTTTATTCGTACACCATGAAGATCTTCCCTACATATATTATAATATCGCGTGATTTCACCACCCTTAGTTATCAAATAAAAAATTTTTAGTAGTCGAAATGAAACGAAGAACTCGAATTCGATGTATTCCCCTATTGTACTCAATAATATATAGAAAATATTAAAAATGTATCTCATAACATTTATAATAACTTAACAAAATTTTATATTATAACTTAATATTTAGTTATAAAAATTTTAATTTAATGAAAGAAAAAAGTTATAAACAACAATTTAAAAAACCTTTTAAAATATATTATTTACTAGATGTTGTCCCAATACAAGACAATAACAAAAATTCTCATAGAAAATCACTCGTAATTAATATCGGGCATAAATTATGTAAAATCGAATTATTAAACTGAATTAAAATTTTATTATATCAAAGTTTAATTTATTAAAAATATCAAATTTTTATCTAAAATTATTACATTATGAAAATTAAATTTTAGAAATATCGAATCGAATATCAAACATGAATATCCCCACCATTACCCCACTCTCCCACCAACCAAAAAGACTCCACCTTCCTTCTTATTTTGATTGTGGGGAAAAACTGTAGCCGATCAAAGTGTCGGTGGCTCTGTGCCTAAATTGCCATTGCCAGCATTATTAGTAATCACATTAAAAAGCACAAATATTTTTGAATAAAGTTAATCCATCCTGTGACATTCAACAATAAAAGCTAATCAAGAAAAGAGTCATAACCCCACCTCAATTGTTGCCACGTACATAGCGGTGGGATGTACCCCTTTTTTATTAATTGGTTTCCTTGTTTTATCACTACTATGAATCTATCCGTTGTTTGGCTGTAATTGGGTGGAACTCTTTTTGCATCTTGATAACGACAACCCACCCCAGCATTTACTCTTGACAAGAAAAAAGAAAAAAGAAAAACCCCATAGTTAAGCAGTAAAGTGAAATAAAAATCACTTCAGTTGGCAGCTGTAAGCTTGCTGTGAGGTTCTTGGTCTTATTATGTGCTTTGATTTTTGCTTTATTTCTTTGGTATATGTGTGTTGATATTATATGGAGATAGGTGCCCCCATGTGAGATGCTTTTACTGAGCCTCATAATGATATTGGCCCCTCTTTACTCCTCCTCCTCCTCCTCCTCCTACTGATTCTTGATATCTTTCTTCTCTCTCTTCCGTGAAAAAAGATTGCTTTTTTTCTTTCTTGTATTCCTTTCTTCTAAGTTTTTGAGAGTTTTTAGGCCGACCCTTTTCTTTATTTGCTTTATAATATCATCAGGGGTTGAGCCAAACCACCAGAAAAGCACTGCAGCAACACCAGCAAGAAGAAGCAGCATGAGTGGAAATCATAGAAGAGAAGGAGGAGGAGCCATGGCTGGTCTTTTTGTGCTTCTTTTGCCTATTTTCTTTCCTACACTTTTCACTACTCTCAGCCATGCCTCACCCACCATTCCCTCGGTAATTTTCTTTTGTAAAGCTCTATCTTTTCTTTAGTTTTTGTTTCTCCTTTGTAAATTACAAACATAGTATTTAGCCTTATTGTTGTTTCTTCAGTGTACCTTTTTTTTTTTGGTTTCCTTCTGTTTTGTGCTCTTTTGTTGGTCTATTGGAATTGACTGGAAAAGGTAGATGGAGAAAGAGGGTGATGAGAAAAGCAGTAAAAATACAATCTTTAAGTGAAAGTGGTTTTAGAATAAAGTTTGGGAAATTCTGATGAAAACGGTCATCTAAAGATAAATCAATTTAACAATGGTAGGTAAGGTTGTAAAAAGATTAGATCTTAGGGTTGGCATGAAGGAAAGTGAAGATGAGGAGTAATATTGAAGTCATATATTGTTAGTGTAGGTTTAAGGGAGTGGACTTTTCTACCTGAGGAGGAAAGCATTAATCTTGAATTTGTGGTGGATATGAGCAATTGGGGAAATTTTCTGGATGTGGAAATTGGGTTTTTGTTTACTAGCATTGTGGAAAAAAAGTTGATTTTTTGTTGGGTGGATGTGCTGATTTTGTAGTATCCTTTCAGTACCCAATCAATCAAAAAGTGAAGCAGAAACAGTCAAAAAAAAAAACTATTGTTTTGGTATAATTTCTAAATCTAGCAGTGATTGACGAATTTGCGTTTAAGGAGGTGTTTGGTGAGTCACTGAGTTGGATCTGTTGACTTTGGACTAGTTAATTGTCTTTTCTTTAATGGTTTCTTCCAGTATAAACCCATCTTCATGCCACTTGCCTGGTTCTTAGGAATAGGAAGTTTGGATCTGTTGACTGTACAGTCTGTATAGAAGAATTCTTGTGTCATTATAAAGATCTGATTTTGGGTTAAATATTATATTTTTGGTGGATCAACACAGTGGAAGATGTTTCTATTGCCCAAAAATGATATAATAATAATAATAAAATTCTGTTTGGTGCAAGATGATTATACTTCTTTTCAAAGAGAGGAAATCATAATTTTCTGGGAAATACATCACATGCATATCCTAGCCCAAAGAAATAGTAAATAATCATTCTTTTTCCAAGCGGTCAGATGAACCAAGCAATAAACTAATTATTTCTATCCATGGTTTGGCTGCAATGTCAGTTGGCAGTATTGAAACTAAAAGGGCTTGATGTAATGTTATACTATGGTCTCTACAGTTGCTACTGCATAAAAGGATTGAAAAGTGGTAAATAACTTTCCTGAATGGAACCTGACATGGCTAGCCAAGTAAACAGGATATAACAAAAGAAAATACAGAGGTTGACATGATTATTCCCGAGTCCAGACTACATGTCTCTAAAAGGACTATAGAAGTTGGACTAAACGACATATTTAGATTCTTTTTTGTTCCAATTCCCAACTTTCCTTGAAGAGGGGGGGTGGGGGTCAATTTTCTTGTAGAGCTGCATGCACAAAAGATGCCTATGCGGTTGTTCAATTCTATCTTTTTTGCATGTGCAGGATTTGAATGCTCCAAAATTCAGGCACTCACGTCTTGCGAAGAGTGCTTTACAACGCCAAACTGTGCGTAAGACCTTATTGATCACAGTCACTTGTTCCTCTTAAATTAACTTCTGTTCTGCTGTCAATGAGTTTGTGTATTTGCTTGGTTTCTTCTTTGTATTTAGTCCAATGAAGTACAGTCAGAGCTTTGGACACCTTTGGCACACCAAGGATGGAAACCTTGTACTGAATCTGATGCTGCCTCCAGTGAGTGTCTATTGTCACGTCTTCTGATACATCTAGTTTCAAGGCTTTCTGTTAAGCAATAACTCAATACATCATCAGCATGATCTTGCCGTCTAATTTTCTAATGACTAATTACCGTTCCTTGCACTTTGCAGCAGTACCTGAAAAATCCGAGGGATACATTCAAGTGTTCCTTGATGGAGGACTAAATCAACAGAGAATGGGGGTGCGTATCATAGTTCCTTTGTTTGATAGTTCATAGAAGCAACATTAATGATCAACTACTTTGATTATAGAAACAAGCAGTTGACCCTTCATTACTGACATCTATATTTCTTGTAAAAGATCTGTGATGCAGTTGTCGTTGCCAAAATTCTGAATGCCACACTTGTGATCCCTCAGTTAGAAGTAAATCCTGTTTGGCAAGATTCAAGGTATCTTTAGTATATTGCTAAAATTGGTTTACTGTTAACTTTTAAGTACATATACAAGTTATCATCCTCTTTCCTACAGCTCGTTCGAGGATATCTTTGACGTGGATCACTTCATCAATGTATTGAAAGATGACATATCTATAATCAAAGAGTTGCCCGATGAATTCTCTTGGAGTACACGAGAATATTATGGCATAGCAATTCGACCTACAAGAATCAAGACTGCTCCAGTTCATGCTTCAGCAAATTGGTATTTAGAGAATGTGTCACCTGTACTGCAGAGGTTAGTCACATGATTGATTTTTGTTGAAGGTTTTTGTCTAGTTGTATGATAGTCATGTAGACTGTGTACAGTTTCTCAACCCACTAGTATGACAAAATAAAGGTACAAATTGGTAAACTACTGGCAGGATATGGTGCTCTTGAATACCTAAGAGGAATTCTACAAAAGTTCTAATGCCCAGTTCAGTTGATTTTCTAGGAAGAGGACTATAACCTTAACCAATTAACTTAAGCATTGACTATAATTTTTTGTGTTAGATTTATTTCTTAATCTATTCATATTTTTTTCATTTAGCGATCATCTTCTGAAGAAATAGTAATTCTTTTATCAGTCTTTTGCTAGAATTTTGACATTGCTTAGTATAATAATATTCTATAAATGGATCAGTTATGGAATTGCTGCCATTGCGCCATTTTCTCATCGACTGACTTTCGACAACATGCCCAAGTACCTCCAACACCTCCGATGTAAAGTTAACTTTCAAGCATTGGCCTTTGTTCCTCACATCAGACATCTCGGGGATGCTCTAATCAATCGCCTGAGGTACCCTCCTAGTGAAGGCAACATGATTAGTAACAACTACCTTAGAGAGGTTACTGATCTTAAGCCCAAACAAGGAGCTGGCAAGTTTGCTGTTCTTCACCTTCGCTTTGACAAGGTAAAGCCCACTCTGTACTGCTATCTGATTTAATAGAATATTCCGCTGTCTACTTCCAGCATTTCATGCATTGTTGAACTAGCTATCCTGCAGTGTCTCCCGAACAAATATTAGTACTTCCACTTCCCTGAAAAGATCGGTTTTCCTTTGATGCCTATTAAAGGCAATGTAACACTACTCATTGATGAATTTCTATAACACTACTTGTTACCTCTCCAGGATATGGCTGCTCATTCAGCCTGTGATTTTGGTGGGGGGAAGGCTGAAAATCTGGCTCTAGCTAAATACAGGCAAGTAATTTGGGGAGGAAGGGTCATCAACTCTCAATTTACTGATGAAGAATTAAGGAGTCAAGGACGGTGCCCATTGACCCCCGAAGAAGTTGGATTGCTTCTGGCAGCTTTGGGATTTGACAACAACACTCGCCTATATCTTGCCTCCCACAAGGTCTTCACTGAAGTTCTGCATTTATAGAAATATATGCCTTTCTTTAAGGCTAGAATACTTGAAGTAAAGCCAATAACTTTGTTTCCTGAAGCTTTTCTTTGTTCATGTTTTTTCTAGGTTTTTGGTGGGGAACGCCGGATTTCAGCCTTGAGAAGTTTGTTCCCCCTGATGGAAGACAAAAAGAGCCTTGCATCTTCTGAGGAAAGAGCTCTTATCAAAGGAAAAGCTTCCTTGTTGGCTGCAGTTGATTATTATGTTGGCATGCACAGTGATATTTTCGTCTCCGCCTCCCCTGGAAATATGCACAATGCAATGGTAATAACTCAAATCTTTTCTTCTTCTAGTTTCACTTTAGCTTGCTATACTGCCCTTTAGAATCTACTCCATAATATGTAAATCATTTCATTTAAACATGTTAATATTAGATGCAAGTTATAGCAGGTTAGTTACAATTTTTACCCTATTACGTGACAGTCCTTTTTAGTTTGTCAAGTAAAGAATTACACCTGTCTATCATTAGAAACAATTTAATCTTGAACTTATCATTTAACCCTTAATGACATGGTTTTATAGCCAGTATGTCATTCTTTCTTTGTCTGTTCGAACATCTTCACATAAAATGAAACAGTGGGAGTACAAATTAATATGCTCTCTGTCCCCATGTTTGTGATACACTTTCTTTTTAGTCAGTCCCCATTTTTGGCTTGTTATAGACCACAAGTTTTGTTTGTCAGTTAAATTACGTCACATAAAAATGGGACATAGGGAGCAGAGATTCACCCATAATTGTTTGGGACTGTGTAAATAACTTCTACATGGTCAATGTGTAACATCGCATTATTATGTGGTCCACACAGCCAATAAATAATACATCTGCCTTGAAATTGACAGGTGGGACACAGAACATACAACAATATGAAGACAATAAGGCCAAACATGGCACTATTAGGCCAGCTTTTCTTGAACAAGACACTAACTTGGCCTGAGTTTCAAGAATCAGTAGTTGAAGGGCACCAGAACAGACAAGGCCAAATCAGACTCCGCAAACCCAAGCAATCACTCTATACATATCCTGCTCCTGATTGCATGTGTCAAGCTTGAGGTTTTTCACTGGTTCTTGTGAGGGTGGTGCCATATAGATCTTTATTATTATTTGTTTGGACCTCAAATTATTACTATTGTTTATTTATGCCTTATATAATAGTTATTATAAATAAGATGCCACCCCTTTTGTTGACTTATAGGGGATAATATATATATTTATGTGTTACCACGTGAGGATTTACTGTAGGGGTGTGGACTATGTTGTACAATATATATGGTATTACTCCTATCAAGAGTGCATATACAGATAGTAGTGTTCTAGTCAGACAGAATTTTACTATGTTATTGTCAGTTCTTGTAGTTTATTTCAAAGGGTGTTTTGTTTCATTTTTGATGTAGCCAGAGGTTGATAATTATCAAATGGCAGCCAGTGGATTTGATTTTCCTTGATTGATTTCATTATGTCCTTGGCTCGACTTGAGTTGAGGGTCTATCGAAAACCACCTCTCTACCCTACTACCTTCACAAGGTAGGGGGTAAGACTGTGTACACACTACCTTTTTTAGACCCCGGATCTCGTTCATCGGAGTATACTGGATATGTTGTTGATTTCTGATTTCTGATTTCATTATGTCCTGCTTAAGTTTGAAGACAGTTTAGAATTCCACACCATGGCTTTCAACAAAAAATTCATGAAATTTAAGTATCTTTAATGTGCAACCAAGTTCTTCTCATGGTGTGTAAATAACTCAGTCATGTTTCGCGTCACGAAAGTCAATTTGATTAATTTTTGTTGTAATTTTTCTCGTGTTAATATGATAAAAATATGTTCATACAGTTAATTTGTGCACTAGCTAGTTAGTTCAGATTTGAGGTTCAGATGCAAGCCTATTTAAATTAGAGACCACTAGTTAAGGATGAAAGAAATAGAACTGGCAATTTAAACCTTCTCGAATAAAGATTTATCAAAATAACAGATTTGTCAAGAACAAAATCCTTGAACACGTAACGAGTCTTGAAGTACTATTTCTACAACTAAGTCCACCTACGTTATAATTACTCATTAATCATTATTCAAATTTGATAGATTCGCTCTCGAAAACAAATAATCCTACAGAGAAAGCTTCTCTAGTGATGGACTTGTTGGTTATCTTTTGAAGGATCTTTGGTTTGAGATAAATCAAAACAGATGAATGTGCATATACCTCTTAACCAGCATAACTGAGGAAAATGACAATTCCTATATAAGTTGGCTCGACCTGGCCAATAACCAAAAAATATGCCACTGGAGGGCCAAACTGGACAGATAACAATAATAGATACATACACAGGACCACAGCCACTAGAAACTAACACGAATAAGCCCTATAAGTTATCCATTTTTTATACTGGAGTGATAGGCTAAATACTTCACTATCCTGGACATCAAGACAACTACCTCAATGGCCAATATAACATCAAACCTGGTGTTGACAAAGAATTAGTTTCACATGGGTTGTTAGTGAAAACATAGGCGAATCAGTTGCCGGTTGAGGGCCTTTTACCCTGCTGATCGGGAGTTGCAGAAGTAGGACGGTTTGAACGCTGCCCATCTTGTTTATCTTTCTCTGCAGCAGTAGAAGCATTACCACTACGGGTAGTAGCCATTTCCTTGGACTCTGCTGGATTTGGTGGCAGCGAAAGCTCTTCTTCAATTGGAAGGGTTCTTTTTGAACCCTCGAGAGCAACGCCAAGAACAATGTTCTCTTCCAATGCAGGTTTCGATGACACAGATGGTTGTGTGACTTGTGGTTTTTCATCCTCTCTTTTAGATTGTGCAGTAGATGGGATACTGACTGTTTTCTCTCTAACGTCTGATGGAGAATTTGCGGAATTATCAACTACATTGGTTGAGCGACCGCTTCCCTGGTTCACCTTCTTAACTTGCTTGTTGCTAGAAATGGTCTCTGGAAGATCTTTGGTATCAGAAGTACCAACTTCTGCAGACTTTGTCTCAGCTTTTGAGACAGGTTTTGAAGTGTTTTTGACTGTCGCCTTACTCGGTTTTGGATCTGACGCCATTTTAATGTCATCTTTGGATTCAGCATATGCCATTTTATCTACTTTGGGATCAAGTTTCAAGTCAGAAATTGGCACATCCTTACCATGAGAGTTAGCTGGGAGTGTTTCTTTGATTTTAGGATCAGATGCAGGTCCGCTCTTCGTTTCAACCTTGCTATCAGGTGCCGTCTTAATGGTAGCCTTTTCCTTGGTGTCCTCTTCACCATTCACACGAACTGGTCGACCTTTTGTGCGATCTTCCCCATTGACCTTATAAGATGGCTCAATGAGTAGCAATGGACGAGTTGATGCTGCTCCACGACTGAAGGCAGAATCATATGGCATGTTATCCAAATCAGCATCACTATATATTTTCTGAACCGTACGGATAGGAGTGGCAAGCCGAGCTCGGTGATGTCGAATGACTCTGAGAAGATCTAACAAAATAGCTTCCTAATATCATCCAAGAAAAAAGAAAAAGTCAAACCCAAATGAGTCAATAAAGAAGTATCCTTCCTGATAATTAAGTGACCACTAAACAGGTGGGTGCCAACTTTCATCTCAGTTCACAAAGTCGATATTTTAACTGTTTCTTGTTAAACAAACATATGAAACAGAAAATCACTATGTATTTCATGAGCAAAATCATTCGTAATATGCAGAATAATATCATCTGATATAGCAACCTTCAGAAGACGAGAAATTACTTAGCTACATTCAAGTGTCAAGCATCTCAGAAGACAGTGAAATCATTGCCTTCTTTTTCCACTCTTTTCATGGATAAAGTAAGCTTACTGCCTATTGTGCATGGGCCAAAGCCGAAAAATAGAAACGAGCACATCTCATTGGACAAGATCATTAATCCCAACAGATAATTTGGTCACTGGCACCAACAGAACTGTGGCTTTTTAATTACTTGATGTTTGGGGAGCAGGTGACGGGAGGGTTGGTTTCCGCAAGGAACAATCACTCTCATTTGCATACATACATGGGAATTTCGAAAGAAATATTCATCGACAGTTTGCTACCATTGCCAGGATCAATACTAAAGTTACAGAAAGCAGTGGCTTCAAATTGAGGAGAGAACATGTTACTGTTTTACTAAATATTCTGGATTATAGAAACTCTTGCATATAGGATTTGTAGTAGGATCTTCCCTCACCTTGACACACAAGTATTCTTCAAAGTGTGATGTCTTGACAAAGCAGGATATTAAGATCTGCACAATAATGAAGCATATATTTAAGAGTAAATAAACCACCGACAGAATAGCATTTCAAGAATGTCAAGCAACTTTTCTAGTGTGAGATAGACATACAGACAGAGACAGAGTACATCTCGAGGAGCCTACACAGCCCTGTCTCAAGCATTTCTGAGTCTCTCACTTACCTAACCATACAATCACATAAACACAACATGCAAACAACAATTGGTGCCTCTGAAATGCGTCGTACACTAAATGGATGGGTCAGCCATAACCCCAAGTAATAGCTGATCGAAAGCAGGCAAGCAGAATGACTAGTTTCAACTGGACCATGAATTTGAGGTCTCAATGCTACAATTTTTTTTGCTTTTAGCAAATGGAAAGACCATCAATCAATTCGTTCAACTGCCACTAGATAATAAACTATATAATATTCTCACTGCTTTCCAGTGATACTTTACACTACCTTGAATCAAAGGAGA
Organism: Datura stramonium; assembly: GCA_018107945.1. NCBI lineage: Eukaryota > Viridiplantae > Streptophyta > Magnoliopsida > Solanales > Solanaceae > Datura > Datura stramonium. The sequence continues at coordinate 63,134 of JACEIK010001222.1, forward strand.
GCGGTACTTCTTGATTTACCTGCTTTAAGTATCAGTTCTCAAGGTAAATAGATCTCGAGGGACAGTGTACTAATAGAATGGTCTCACTGATACATCATCAGTAAATTGGCACAAGTTAGAGTGGCCTGAGTTTACATAATTTGCTTCTTTCTATACATCCCATTGGGAACTGCAATTCAGTTTACCAACTTCAATTAAGATACAATTCTAGCCCATTATATTGGAAGAGAACCGAAGCGGCAGGCACGATTTATGAAATAACTGTGGTTACTCTACATCCAGAAAATTGCAAGCAGACCAGACTTACTCTTACACTCGAGAGAAAAGAATTTAGCACCCAAGATAATTTTCAAAACAAACTGGTTAGAAAATTATGACATTAAAGCAGCTTTGCACTGATAATGACAATCCATCCAAAAGTGACGAGATATTAATGCTTAAACATTGACACTAACCAACAGGGCTTGATTTTCAGGGTTGACATTCTCCAGGAATACTCTTCTATGCAACCTCTGTTGCTCAACTTGGGGATTCTTTGCCAGAACTTTGCGCATGTCAGCTACAATATTCTACAGATAAAAGTCATGGTGACATTGAGATCAAACATCAGCAGCATAACTTATTTTGCTGTATTTTCTTGGAGACGAGAGTGAAGTAATGCTCACATTTATCTTACTGACATCCAAATGACTGATGGCTAAGTGAGTTTTAATACGCCAATGAGTTTTCTGAGTCAGATTTCGGACAACATTAACTGTAAACTTGTGGTTTGGAATGTGAATAGCCTCTCGATCCTCGCCTCTTATGATTGTGGGGGACCACCAACCCACATGCTGCAGGAAATAATATAGAAATTTATGAGTCGCGGAAAAGTTAACAGAGAAGTCCTAGAGGAAAAAGATCATTCATTTCTTCTGATCTCAAACATTAAATACTGGGTTTTCCGTCAAGAGCAAGTTTGTACCTCAACTGTGCCAGAAACTTCATAGCCTTCAATCTTGGTTTGAATCCATTCATTAAGGACAAATGGACGTGTGGCATGGATCATGATGCTTGAAAGAAAATTTGTGAATATCTGATAACAACAACATCACAAGAATAATTGCATTGCCATCTTGATCAAAACTGGAAATAGAGCTATAAGCTATAAGTTCCCTTTCCCATGCCTATATGAAGATGAGCTTGAATAATGACGTAAAAATCAACAAGTACAGTAAGATAAACTATGAAACAGACCTCACGTCCGGCAAGTGTCAGCAAGACTGTCCCAAGTCCTCCGGCAGTTAGCCATTTCTGTGTAGAGAAACCAAGCAACTCCATGAATAATGATGCAGCTGCGACCCACACTGCAGTATAAACAGCTCTACCAGCAAACTGGAAGCCCATCTGCCAAGAAGCAAGACACCAATATATGTACAAAATATCAAATAAGACTACAATAATTACTTTCATCAAAAGAAAAAAATATATTAAATGACACTAGCAAATCCAATAGGAGCAAAGAATTCTTACATTTCTAGTATCATTTGCATCACTTGTCTCCATGAAAAACTTCTGTGCTTGTTGAATGACACTGCATTCAATCATTCAAGGTTTACTCTTAAGATGATACAACAAACAGCTATTAGAAGCAAAATGTACATGGTATAAATGAATTTTGAGTGCAGGATACCAGAGAATATGGAGTGCTAACATACAGTCAATCTCATACAGAAAAAGACATTTAAGCAGGTAATCCACCGACACCTAGAGCCATGGTGTAGTCAATACGACTACGTGTATTAAATAGAAAAAATCATTGGAACAAAGTTTGGATATGAAGGCACTTATTACGCAGCATTACAGCTTTATCAAAATGGTATTATCAAATCTGTGATTATAATAAAGTAGGTAGCATCCAGCTTTTTAACAAAATAGTACAAGAAAGTTTAAATGATTATCTCACCACCACCCCACCCCACCCCCAAAGCAATGTAAAAGGCCTTTTTCTCTCTAATTTATTCTAGTTTTACCTGGCCTGGCTCTCCATCTCTAAGATATGAGACAAATACACGATACTTCTATTTTATATTATTCTAGTCTTGAGTCATGGTTTAGCAAAGTATCCCTCTTTTAAACAATATGTTATTACTTTAAGCTCATATCTTATTATTTCCGATATAAGATGTGTACCAATATATATATCTCAAGACTTTCTTCACTTAATCTTGCTGCAAGTTAATGCAGTCATCTACTAGAAGGGAGTAGAAAATGGAAGCACAAGACACATGCCTACATATGGGCAACTGTTAAACCAAGCAATATGACAGTCCAAGTAGACAATATTATCACAAATATCACTTGAAACCTTAGAATTTGACCACTGATTTCAGTACAAGCATGATTTCTTTATAAAGCCTCGTAAAACGTATTCTGCTTCAGAAAATTTAATTTTTGTTTTGTTTTCATATTTCATCATCAAATGTTGTATAAAATTAGTTGGTTCAATAAGTTCTATGTAAAATAAGTTGCAGCAAAGAAAATATACACCTGAACCATATAAACCCATGCTCAAAATATTTTGATTTTCAAGCATGGGTTTGACTGCACTAACTATGGTGGAATATTTCCGAGATGTTAATGAAAAAGACATACTTCTAGTTATTAACAATATCTTCCGTTTTTTCCGAGTGACAAGGCAGAGAAAATAATTTGGTCAAAAGAAATGCCATTTTGGAGTTCTATCAACAATATGCTTGTTCAATTCCCATCGTTTACCCATAATTCATTAATATTAAAATTAGATTAATGATTGGCAACAAAGGTATTTTTTAAGATCTCCAGAAATCACACTTACCTGGACAAACAATATGCAGAGGCTAGCACAGTAGACAATGATTTTACAAAATTCAAAAGTCGTTGTTTAACAATTTGACTAGCTTCTGTTGGTAGCACCATGGGGTCCAATGCTCTGCAGGAAATATATTTCATGTATCAGCTTGCTATCAAGAAGTATATAAGTCAGGAGGGAAAGATCTCTGCTTGCAATTGAATGGACTAACCTGCAGACAAGTATTGCCCCAGTCCACAACAGCAAGGGTTGAAGATAAAAGGTCATTACATGATATGTACCACTCTTTCCCCAGCTGTTATCGCTCTTCTGCACCATAATCGGACATTATTGTCAAACTGAAAAAAGACGAAGAAGGATGTGCACAAAGAAATATCACCAAAACAAACATACTCATACATGAAGGAGTACATTTCTACTTTGACGCAGTAGTGGTGCAAGACCCCAAACTGCAAAACCAAGGATTCCAATTGCCGGAAGCAACTTAAGCAGATGTGGGCTGCCTTGTAAGCTATTGTATGATCTGCATGAATCAACAATAAGTTTCTTGATTAAATTTTATGAGGAAACAATATAAACTACATTAAACAGGTAAAAGGGGCGAGATCTGGCCACTGCTACTAAAGCATGTGCATATGTGTTGGAATTGTGCTATAAAGAGACTATTGTTTTCTCCTCAAAATAAGGAGGCAGACCTCATCCTATTTACAATGGTTTGAAAACCATCACAAGACACCTAAACTCAACTTCAATATATTATGTCTAAAAAAAAAAAGGTAAAGGGTTTCACCACACAAAGTAGATAGCTGCTTTAACTTAATATTTTAAGGTCTCTATTAAGATACTATAGCTATCCTCCTAATTCAAACATTCTTTAAAACTATCATCCTCATTTAATCTTGAATTTCAATTGGTTCATATTTACATAGATCTATTCATACGCAAGTAGATATAGCAAATGACATGCATAGTCTTTCCTGACTGAATGCAAACAAGAATTACCTTTTCAGTATAATAGCAGCATTTTTTACAGAAATGTCGAAAGCTTGGTCAGATTTTAGGAAAGAATTACACTTGAACAAATTGCTTCTATATGGAATGACATGTTTCTTCACTTGCAATCGTCTTAAGTGATGGATACTCCAAGAGTCCTGCCGCTGAAAATGTAACCAAACAGAAGTCTTAGTTGAGTTTAGAATAAACTTCAGAACACCTGATCTTCTTTATTCAAGCGTAATACATTAACACGATGGAATGAAAGAGAAGATATCAACAAGGAGAAAGTGCAAGCTCATTATTTCAATTAATTACACTATCTAAGATATGATAATACCGATCAAACTAATTCTTTTACATGTTTTACAAGATTGCCACCTCATTTTTTCTCTGGGAGCTTTCTTTTCTTTCTTTTAACCAGGATAGTGAAGGAAAAGAGACAGAAAGTCTCTCAGACCTTTCTTCTTCTCCTTTTTTCCCCTTCCTTTTTAGACCTTATGAGGAGCGAGGAGCGAGGAGCCGAGGACTCCACTTCTCCTTTGAATTCTTCAATCATTTCCGGGGGAGCAGTATCTATCAATGAGATAAGCACGACAGCGTTCCCAAAACATTCCCCAGTAGGAACACGATGGGCAGGGGGAGAGGGGGAAGAAAGTTAATCACAGTTTACACCATTCTTTCCTGTTTCCAAAGAAGTTATCCATGTGTTATCAAAATTCCTTACCGATGAAAAAGATGACAGATTCGTGCAGCAAGAATGCCACCTGCTCCTTCCAAGTGTGTTCTATAAGGAAGCAAGTGGAATTAAGCCAAATGATAAGAAAGAAGAACAACTGATGTAAACAAAGCATATAACCAAGTCAGGAAGGTACCTGTATGGATGAATATTTCTTAAGGCGCTCATGGTTCTTGCAAGTCCCCAAATAATGGGACAACTGCAAAGAACCAGCAGCAGCCATTATTGGACAAAGCTAAGCAGACAATTAACTATCAATGGCAGCATAAGACAATTAAGCTACTCCACATTGATCAAGAGTCTTTCTAATTGAAAAATAATGACAGTGATGATTCCTCCTCAACCTCGACTTTTCTTGGAAAAATCTGCAAAACCCACAACCGAAAACATCATCATAATTGAAATTGAGTCACTAATATAACCCTAATCTCAATTCTATGCCCTAAGAATCAGCCTTCGGAGGTGGAATTTGACGAAAAATCATATCTTTTTAACTGGGTCTTTCCTTTTTTTCACAGAAATCAAATTTCTACTAATGACATTTCCAACAGAAACAGAAAAAGTTATAGCAAATTGAATTTTTGAAGCCAAAATTGAGCAAAAAGACAAATTGCAAAAGGGAAAATAAATAAACAAATAAATAAAAGAAAACTAACAGGAAGGTGAAGTCAAGATGATGATACTAACCTTGCAAAAGTTCAGACTCTTAACAGAGAGGGGAAGAAACCTTAAAAACACAATTGGACGCGGAACAACGACGTCGTTCTGCAAGAACGAGGAAAAAGCTATGGAGGTGGGAAGAAGAGAGAGATATATGGTGTTTTTCTTGTATGCAAATATATATAAAAAAAAAAGTATAATGCATTGAATTGGGGCCGCGTGGCATATTGAAATAATATTCCAATGGTGGGTACAAATTGGGAAGTTTGAGGTTGAGGTGCTGTTTTGCCCTTGTCGAAAACACCAAGGTCAATTATGGGATGACAAATTTGATGAAGTTACCATTTGTGGCCAGTTCAGTGATGCGAGATGAAATGGTGATTTGAAATTACATGACATGAAGTTGAGTTTTGTTTGAATATGTAATTTGAAATTATTAAGTTAGTATTTCTTTTTATGAGCATAAAAATCCGGTAAGTTATGAAAACTATCAAAATGTTTCCAGTTCTTATACATCATATTATCAAATAAGTAAAAATTTGTAGCAAAATATAACATAGCGTGTTAGAAAGTCATTCTAAAAAATATACAATATTTATTGATCGAACTTTAATTCAATAAAAAGTAAAACTAAATATAATCTTCACACATAATTGACAAATTTATATCCGATATAAATTGTTAGCAAAAATTAGTAAAAGTAATGATACCAACAATAAATTTTATTTATATCTGAAATAAATGGTTGGTAAATATAAAATGGTGCATTTTATTTTTTTATAAAATATAAACTTGTAGGTCAAATTTTGTGGTTGAAAAAGTCAATCTCATGATTTGAAATTCCAAATCAAGCTTTTCTGAGAATTTGAAATTTCATCTCATGATTTGAAATCATGAGATGCGTGTCTAAACGTTGATTGCAGGAGAATCTCATGTCCAAACGCCTACTAAGGTTCATTTGTAATTAGTTTGAAGGTGAGTTATGTAGGTATTAAATTCTGCATAAGTAATACCACATTTGGTAGCTAGTTAGAAGGTAATTTATTTATGTCAAAAATTAATGCGGTGTTTGGTTTACAACTTATAGTCTATTTGGTCAAACTTCTCAAATCAGCTTATTTTGAAAAATATTTTTCTCAAAAGTGCTTATTAAAAAAGTACTTTTGGTGAGAAGCAGTTTCTGTTTGACCAATAAATTAAAAAACACTTTTGAGCAACAGTTAGTGTTTAACCAAGCTTTTGAAAAGTGTCTAAGTGTATTTTTCACAAAAGTGCTTTTCAAATAAGTATTTTGGGGAGAAACTACTTTTTTTAGCTTCTGAAAACAGCTTCTGTTATTCCCTAAAAGCACTTATTTTCTCTCAAAAGTTTGGCCAAACACCTCATTTTTTTTTAAAAAATAAGTGTTTTTTAGGAAAAATAAGCACTTTTGACCTCTCAGAAGCTTGGCCAAACAAGCTATTATGAGGAAATTTATGTATTATTTTATGCATGATAGAAGGTGGAATAAGTTATACATGAATAACCAAATGCTGCATAAATAATACATAGATTCTCTCATAACTAATTCATATATTACTAATACCCGCATACCTCTGTGTCAATTTATATGAAGCATTTTTCTTTTTAGTCGGTCCAAAAAAGAATGATACATTTTCTTCTTGAGTAAGTAAATAATAATACTATCAACATTTTATCAATGTTGGGTTTCACTTATTTGACAAAAAGACCATAAAGACAGTCTTCTATATAAAATTTCATTTATTTTAAAACTAATTTTAAAATATTGCAAAGTCTTATCATATTTAGACTTAGTATTCAGTCAAAATACATTACATGAATTGGAATGGAGGGGATAATTTGCAAAAATTGAATAATGGTGAAAGGCTTAGGCCCCTTTCCTCTTTCAAGGGAATTAAAGGAAATGCAATTACTGAGAAAGCAACTCAAATTAAATGCAAGTAAGACAACTTTTTAAAATAACCTTGCAAAACTTAGAAGTAGCTATAAGTTTGAACAGGGAAATGCATTGTAATGTTACATTTTCTTGATGTATTAAGACAGAGTTTAGCCAGACAGTTAATAATTGTTCATCTGCCATAACTGTTAATTCAGCTTACCGGAGGGCATAAAAACAGTTAGTAGGCATCAAAATCTGCCCTTAACATACAACACAAATACAAAATTCAGTCATTAAAGGAGCTGGCTATCTCGAAAAAGAACCAAAAAATCAATGTGGATATATGCTACAAAGTTTCTGAAATGGAAGCTCTAGTACATGTGTTTTTCCAAGCCAGTTACAGATTGCTGACAAGATAACAACAATTATGTCAACTTTGTCAAGAAGCTATACAAAAAAATAACTTCTCCTCCCTATTTGATTTTCCTTATTATTTGTTGAGAGATCTCAACGGTGATCTTTCATCAAGAATAGCTTCGAATCTCTTGGTTGGAGTGGAAGGGTGTCTGCTATTGTTTTCTTTGACAGGGTCAAAGAAATCATTATCCCATTTCGACAGACTTCTACTGCTGTCACAGTTTTGTACCATCCTTTCCAAACTACCAGTTAGCTGCATATCCTCCTTAGACATCTGGTTAATTCTTTCTGATAATCCCATGAAAGTATCAAGCAACTTGTCCTTGTCTGATGACAATTTCATGACATCTTCTAGAAGCTTCGCTTTTTCTTCACGAAGTTTCTTGATCACAATATCTGAGCTTCTTACTTGCTTTTCAAGTTTAAACTGCAATGCATCTATCTCTGATCTTTCCGCTTCCAGCTCAGCCTCAAGCTCTGTCCTTTTTCCAACAGAATTGGACATGTGTTTCTCCAAGCGCTCCACTTCCTTTTGCAACTTGCAAAAATCGTTTTCCAATTCTACGATCACCAAGTTCCTCATCTGTATTTCAATCTCCTTTAGGATCTCAGCTGTTCTCATCTTCTCCCAGGTTTTATGGAACATATCAACCTCTGCTTGCATCTCTGAGAGCCTGGCTGAGAATGAGCTAGTTGAACATTCAAACTCGTTTTCCAGCGAGTTGACAAGCTGCTGGAGATCATATATTCTGTGGTCTTTCTCTTCAACAAGCTGATGGAGGCTCTCTTTCTCGTTCTTATGCTTCGTTTCTGCTTCCACTTGTGCTAAAATGGCACCTTCAAGCTCTTTTCTCACCCACTCTTGCTCCAAATACTCCACCTCCTTCTGAAGATCCTGAGAAATCTTCTTGTTCTCAATATTTTCACACGACATCTGTTCCCTTCTCTGGAGTTCCTCCTTCAAGTCGAAGAGCTGCTGCTGGAGTTCATTAACTCTTCTATCTTTTTCTGCCAGCTCGAGTTCAAGGCTTTTAATATCTTGTTTGAGGTCAAATTCAACATCTGCTCCCACTTGTGCTAAAATGGCACCTTCAAGCTCTTTTCTCACCCACTCTTGCTCCAAATACTCCACATGCTTCTGAAGATCCTGAGAGATCTTCTTGTCCTCAATTATTTCTCTGAGCACTGTCTGTTCCCTTCTCTGAAGTTCCTCCTTCAAGTCAAAGAGCTGCTGCTGGAGTTCATTCACTCTTCTATCTTTTTCTGCCAGCTCGAGTTCAAGGCTTTCTCTTTCTTGTTTGACGTCAAATTCAACATCTGTTTGGGCAAGAAGGGAGGCTTCTACTTGTCTCCTCATTTGATGGTTCTCTTCCAGGTTGGCTTTCAACTTTTCAGCAACAGATTTCCATACCTGCAGTTCAAATTCCAGCTCATTTCCTTCACTGAAACTTTCAGCTAGTTCTTCATTGGCTCTATCCAAGGCATCACGGACTTGTTCCAAGTCACTCCTTGTATGCAATACCTGCTCCTGCAAATGAATTTGAGAAGTCGATGCTTCTTTCAGCATTTCCTTTAGTGTATCAACCTCTCGTTGTAAAGGAAGTTGCTGTTGTTCTTCTGAATTCAAGGACTCGATCTTTTCTGATAGCAGTGCTACCTTTTCACGTTCCTCTTCGAGATCTTCCTGAACTCTAACTAGAGCTTCATTCTTTGTATTCAACTGTTTGATTAGAACACAGATATTCTCAACTCCTCCTCTCTTTTCCAATTCCATAGAAGCATAATCATCAGCAATTCTTTGATGGAGCTCAAAAAACTGAGATTTCAACACTAACAGCATCATCGAAGTCTCCTCATTCTGTAGTGTTAACTGCAATGTTAAGGATTCACACGTCTCCAACTCCTCTCGAAGTTCAGTTATTAAAGTGTCTTTGCTCTGCACAGAAGACTTGCAGAGGTCAAGCTCCCACGTTAGTTGCTCCAAATTAGAAGCCCATTCAGCTTCTTTGGCTTTGAGATTACCAAAACAGTCCTTGTGCACCTGCTCCAGGCCTCTGAGCTTGTTTCGGAGTTTTGACAAGGAAGAATAAGCTCCAGCTTCTTGAATTTTGGTTTCCTGGAGTTCCTTTACGGATGTCATCAGTTCATGATTCTCTTGCTCTACCCTCCTGAATTGATATTCCATTTCCTTCTGAAGTGTATCCCTAGTGCCCAATATGTCTCTTAGATTCGCAATTTCTTTGTCCCTCTGACTTGTCAGGCTCTCAATTATAGACTTGGATTCCTCGTACTCTGCACAGACACTGTTTAAGGATGTTTTGGACTCAGCAAGTTGAACTTCCAGTAGTTTTCTCCTGCTTTCTTCATGAGCTAAAGCCTGATTGCACATCCACAAACGGCTTTCAAGATCTTTCGATATTCTAAGCTGAGAATCTAAATTCATCTGCAGCTTGGAAATCTCATCTAGCAATGTGGATCTCTCTTTTACCCATTCTTTCTCCTCCTCTCGATGTTGTTGCCTGAGTCTGCCATGAGCCTCCTCCAGATGGTTGAACTGTTCCTTCTTCCATTTAAGTTGATCTGCTAGCTTCTTGTTTTCCTCCTCCATGTCAAGCAGCATATCATCATTGTGTCTCAGTTCTTTGGATGCTTTCGCTCTCTTCTCAGTGTCTGAGGACTTTTTCTGTGAACATGATACAAATTCCCTTAGCCCCTCAATTTCTTGTTTGAGAGAACGAATTTGTTGATCCTGATCCAAATTAGTTGCATTTGCACCGTCTAGAGCCAATGCCATCCCTCTATTATCATCTTCATACTTGCGAAGCTGTTGCCTGAGCTTGCCATGAGCCTCCTCCAGATGACTGAACTGTTCCTTCTTCCATTTAAGTTGATCCACAAGTTTCCTGTTTTCCTCCTCTATCTCAAAAAGCATATCATCATTGTGCCTCGGCTCTTTGGATGCTTTGGCTCTCTTCTCAACTTCTGAGGACTTCTTTTGTGAAGCCGATACAAATTCCCTTAGCCCTTCAATTTCCTTTTTGAGAGAACGGATCTGTTGCTCTTGATCCACATTAGTTGAATTAGCACCATCTAAAGCCAACGCCAACCCTTTTTTCTCTTCTTCACATTTTTGAAGTTGTTGCCTGAGCTCTCCATGAGCCTCCTCCAGATGAATGAACTGTTCCTTCCTCCATTTTAGTTGATCTGCGAGCTTCCTGTTTTCCTCCTCCATCTCCAGTAGCATATCATCGTGGTTTCTCAGCTCTTTGGATGCTTTGGCTTTCTTCTCAGCAACTTCCGAGGACTTCTTCTTCTGTGAAGCCGAAGCAACTTCTCTTAGCACCTCAATTTCTTGTTCAAGAGAATGAATCTGTTGCTTCTGATCCATATTAGTTGAATTAGCACCATCTAAAGCCAATGCCAGTCCTCTATTCTCTTCTTCAAACTTTCGGAGCATCTCAGCATAGTCAGCACGAAGCTTATCATTTGTAGAACTTAGATGCTTGACAGCAGTCTCCTTTTCTTTAAGTTTTGACTCGATTGCTTCGTGCAACTGTTTAGTGACAGCAAGCTCATCTTCTTTCCCAGACAATTCATGGCTGAGCTTCTCTACTTTCAAATTTGCCTCCTGATTCTTGGTTAGCAGCTCATTGTTGGCTCTTTTCAAGTTCTCACACAACTCAGCTTTACTTTGGTAGTTTGCCCTGAGCTTTTCAATCTCAAGTTTGGCTTCATCTAGTGCTTCATGTACTGTATCCATTTCCTCAAATCTAACTGAGATCAACTAAAACACCTGTTTGCACAAAGAGAGAACCTCAGCATCAAAACATAATCTACTATCATCATAAGTTTAACGTGTAAACTGGACATGCTATAATATCAATCTCCAAAAAGATCAGAATTGAAACAAACCAACTGAAGTCATTGACAAAAAGTTTTTGCATATATTTTGGCCTTTTGCTTCCCCTTCCCTCCAAGTATCTCCCCATCAGCTTCACAGTGCAGCTTTTGTGTTAATCTAGAATCTCCAGAAGTGAAAACTATAGAGACAGTTGATGGAAGGAGTACAGCAGCTAAGTCTTGATTCCTAAACCTCTTATCTCCAAGAAAGGCATAGGCAAAGACATGAATTTAGGCGAGACTGGAACTCAGAGGCGGAACAGTTAAAGTTTATGGGTTCTGAACTTGCCAACCTAAATATTTATACATATTTAATGGATTTCCTAATAAAAATATCAGGTTTAAAAGAAAAAGTTATTAGGTTCGTCTGGACCCTACCTAATATTGTCCTCCGCTGCCCTTGATTGGAAGATACGCAAACTCACACTCTTTTGAACCTTCCCAATGGTCCAGTTTTCATCCTAGTTCAGTGCTCTTATAATCACGATAACATCCTAAAATAAACTGTCTAACTCGGTTCCTTGTTCACAATCTTTTACTCCACACAAATCCAAGATCTAAGCATTTTCAGACGAACAACATTTCTTACTCACTGAAAATGCCAGAATTTTGAAAAATTGACACATTTAATCTTATATGATGAAATAAAGAAGATTAAAAAACACAGACAGGCTAAGCATTGAAAATTTTACAAAAATTATGTACATTTTCATTCTATTTTCACGCTCCGACAGAGTCTTAATCATTGCCCCATCTCATGGATTTGCCCTAAATAATCACATAAACAGAACTATTATACAACAACAACAACAACAACTACGCCTCAGTCTCAAACAAGTTGGGGTATGAGGATTCATCATGAATTAAAAGTTCTACGCTAGCTGCCAGCCTAACCCTCCTCCTTTATCCGGCTTTGGGACCGGCAATGTAAGCAAGCTCACATGGGCAGAACTATTATAGCTAACCATTTTACCATAGCAATATTCAGACCTTAAGAGAAGAAAAGAAAAAAATAGCTAAATGGACTTGTTATTCTTGTTGCTACTCTAATATAGCAGCATTTTAGCCTACTAGTCTACTAGTTAACTACACACCTTCCCAACCCAAAATATCCTCTGGTTTCACCTTGTATTTAAACAAGCAACTTCTTGATTAAAAAGTAAGGACATTTACAAGTTCCTAGCCACTTCACAACTTGAGTTGGGCAGTTTACAGAATTACAGTCAAAACTTAAAACCTTTTACCTCATTTCCAACACTATTACATAAAGAATAGTACTCATCACTCTGACAGCTTAAAAAATTTGCTAAAAGTGATCACATTTTACAAGTTCCTAACCACCTCACAACTTGAGTTTGAGCAGGTTGCAGAATTACAGAAAAAATTAAAACAAAAAGACAAAAATTTAATTCTTTTACCTCATTTCCAACACTATACATACATTTATCAGATTACTAACTTAAATTGCTAAAAGTAATCACATTTACAAGTTTCTAGCCACTTCACAAATTGAGTTGAGCAGATTACAGTATAAATTTGAAACAAGGAGGTTCCAACACTATATATACATTTAGACAAGATCAGTATCATCACTCAGACAGCTTACAAAATTGCTAAAAGTAATCACATTATAAATTACAAGTTCCTATCAACCTCACAACTTGAGTTGAGCAGGTTATAAATTCACAGTCAAATATTAGGGGCCTTTTGAACCAAAGAGCCATAGAAAGAGCTAAATGTTAAACCTTTTACCTCATTTTCACCACTACACATATTTACTTGTACAGGATTACTAAAATTAGAAGAATTGCTTACTTCAGTGTCAGCACAGCACATATATTCACAGAATCAAGAGAAAGAAACATAAAACAGTAACAATTAGTGAGTTTTCTGGATACCAACAAAAGAAAAATTCAACAAACACTCTTCTACACTTCTGAAAAGAGCAAAGAATTAACCATTTTACCTCATTTCCAACACTACACCATATATTTATTTAAACAAGATTACTAAAAATTTAAAGAATTGCTAACTTCAGAGTGTCAACACAGCACCATATATTCACAGAATCAAGAGAAAGAAACATAAAAGAGTAACAATTAGTTATTTTTCTGAACACCTACAAAAGAAAAACCTAACAGAAAAAAATTTCTGCAACATCATAGAACAAGATTCAAGTTTTTTTTCTGTTTACTCATCAAGAAACAATATTGAAGAAATGGGTGTTCTTGAAAAGTACCTTTGAGTGAATTTCTGGGTTGTAGTCCATTCAAAAAGAAGTGGGTTTTCAGTTGGAAGTGAAGAAATTGAAAGTTACGGGCTTTAATGGAAGGGTAAAAAGAAAAAGATGAAAGATTATGAGTGTCAGATAGTAGCCGTTGTGAAATGGGAAGTGTTTATAGATTTGAATTTTATTGACGGGCGATTGACGAACGGAATTTACCCGTTTGTCGTTTAACACCGTTGGTCTCGGATCTCTTGTTAACTAGCCGTTGACATCTTAAGCCCAATTCTGTTGAAGGTTCATGTTTGTATAAGATAATCTCAAGATTTGGGCTTCTCCCTATGGTAAAAAGCCCAAATACCAATAAGAAACCTAGTGAAATTCCGAAGAAATTGGCAAGCAGCTATTTTTTGGATCGCTAATTAAGTTTTAGCTAATACTTTTTTGGACTCGAAGCACTTTTCAGTTGTGATACGATTGCACCAGGGATCAACTCCTAGCCTACGTTTATATGTCTTGATAATGGATGAATTGACGCGACAAATCCAAGGTGAGATGTCATGGTATATGTTATTTGCAGATGACGACATGCGACAGACTTAATGCTAAACTAGAGGTTTGGAGGCAAACCCTAGAGTCTAAAGAGTTCATATTGAGCAGGACCAAAATAGAATACTTAAAATGCAAGTTCAATGACGTAACACATGAGACTAGTATGGAAGTGAGGCTTGATACTCAAACTGTCCGAAAAAAAAGAAAGTTTCAATCTATTATCCAAAAAAAATGGGGAGATTGATGATGATATCACACATTGTATTGGTGTAGGGTCGATGAAATAGAGGCTTATTTTTTGGAGTGTTGTGTGATAAGAAGGTGTCACGAAAACTTAAAGGTAAGTTCTATACAGTGTTGGTTAGACCAACCAATATTGTATATAATGGAATGTTGGCCAGTCAAGAACTCTTACATTCAAAAGAGAAAGGTTACGGAAATAAGGATGCTGAGATGGATGTGTAGGCTTACTAGGAAAGATACGTGAAGCGAGGTTGAGATAGTTCGAGCACATGAAGAAGAGATGCACGGATGCCCCATTGTGGAGGTGTGAGAGACTGACTGTAGATGGTTTCAAAAGAGGAGGAGTAGACCGAGGAAGTATTGGGGAGAGGTGACCGAGGACATGACTTTAGATTGGAGGTTATGTAGGATGCAGATTAGGGTAGAAGGTTAGTTAAGTAGTTGAGTATTGTCTCACTTATCTTCTCAGACTAGTAATCATAGTATCACTCTTGTAGTTTCTTGTTATTTGATTTCTGTTACTATTTAGTGTTTCTTATATTTCAATTATCATAGTATTTTGTTGTAGTTACTGTTTTCTTTGAAGAATGTTCCGGCATTTGAAGAACATGAAACAATTTATGGTCAAATACATGTTAAACCACACCAATCATTAACCAATACGCGTATTTAGTGAATAATAATTTAAGCTTTTTTAATAACATAAACAAGTTTATCCCTCCAACTTTAGTTGTCCAAATTAATATTGCACTAATTAGTAGTTTGTATTCACATAGTGTAATATTGTGTCATTTTATTATATTGGTGGACCCATATTTTGGACAATGAACTTTCTCTAAGATTTGGTCAATTTTAAAAAATGGAAAATTAAAAATGAAAAATATAAGTGTAACCACTTGTGCTAAAGGCAAAGATCTTTAAAAAAGAAAAACAAAAAGCAACAACTTGCTTAAATCCACATCAACTAATTAAATATCTTGAATTTGAGCTTTTGAGTATAAAGTTATCTCTATTAAGAAGCGCTTTATCTTTAATCAGAAGCAGAATTAAAATTTTTGATAAGAAAATTCAGGAAGAAAAAAAAAATTCTAAAGAACCTCAAATTCCAACAATGCGCCCTTCAACTATTGAGCTGCAGTTCATATTGCATTAAGGGAATTGAAAACATAATATTTATACATAAATGAAATAACATTATATATACAATGTAATTTTTCAACGAAATGAGTAGTTGAATCACTCGCACTCCTGTAGTTCCGACTCCTGCCCCTCATATGAGACTTTCGTAAAGTTCAATATAGATATTAGATATCTAAAATTTATTAATCCGACTAATTCAAATTATCCCAAATTAGGACCATTAAGCATTTAGAGTTATTTTTACAGGCTTGCTTTCTATGCATGTTTTCTTCTTTCCTTGTTTGGACATTTGCATGTGACTCTATGGACTTTGGCTACCTAAAGACAAATACAGCTAATGCAGAGAGAAAAATTAATTACAAAAGGACAGTTGTTAGAGATTAATAATTTTAAAAAATATTCAAGAAATATTAGTTTTTCTTTTAAGTGCAAGTGTTAAAGAAGATTACAAAAGTAATAACATGGTATTAGGCCAGAAGTACTATTAATATAACAATAAATAATAATATGTTTAGTGTTATTTCATAAGTGAGATTTGAAAGGTTAGTAAATACGTAGATCTTACTCCTGCCTTGTGGGATAGAGAAGTTATTTCCGAAAGATCATCGGCTAAAAAAAAAAAAAAAACATAAGTGTAATTTATGTTATCTTTTATACTTGAGTGAAAAAAAAGAAGGAAAATAAAGTTGTTATATCTACCAATTAATTATATTCTACTATCTATGAACTATGGTCATGTTCTTGTGTTGTGGAACAATAATAATTTAATATTAACTTTTCTTCTAAATATATGGGATAGGACATAAAGAATTAGTTATATATCTACATTGTATGAGGGTCTTATTATTTTTATGGAGTATTTTTTTTTATTAATTATATTTTAAAATTATGCCATAGTTTTAATTTTTTTTTTTTACTTAAACTCATAAATTATTTTGGTCCATTTTTGCTATTAGCAATTTTTTAATCCAATTCTTGTTGTTGTTTTAAGGCAGTTTTTGGTGAATTTTTAGTCTAGTTTTGGTTGCTGTTTTTGCTTAGTTTTTTTCTATAACTTTGATCCAATCGCATGAAAAATAATAATAACTTACAAGTTTTATACACCAAATAAATAACGGAAATTTATTCAAAACATCAACTTTACAAGTATGACAGGTTCATAAATTAAGAAAATCTGTGTAAAATATCATAACGAGTGATGTAGCTTCATAGATACAAAAATCAATGTAAATATATACTTAACAGGTGCAATAACATCAACTTAATAGACACAACAATAATTAAATACAAAAATTAATACAATCTTAATAATTAAATTCAGAAAAATAATAAAATCCTCTCATAATTTAAAGATATAAATAATATGAAAAAAATTTAAATTAATAAAAGTACAATTATAATTTAAATATGTAACTGACAATTTTACCATAATTGAGAGATTGTTATATCTTTTCTCAAAATATGTTTTATATGTTGACCTTTCACATTCACATTTAATTTCCTATGTAAAACATGTCACACATATGCATGAACATAAATTTGTTATACATATCATCTAAGATTGTGATGGCTTTTTGGCTAGTCATAATTATAAGTACNCAAAGTCTATTTGGAATATACATATCATCTAAGATTGTGATGGCTTTTTGGCTAGTCATAATTATAAGTACTTGAAACCTAACTTAGATTATAAGCACATGTTACATGAATTTGAGAATATGGTAAAAATGAAACACCACAAAAGTATAACAAGTGTTGATAATTGGACCAACCAAATAAAATTAAATAAAAATGTGTTGATGATATAATTTGATTTGATCTAGTGAATTAGCTAGTCAACAATTAATTAAAACCTACCTATTGTATTATTGGTTAGTATTTGATTCATGTAAAGTCACTTCACGTGTTTGAATTATTATTTACGAATGATTAGAAAAATTAGATAGAAATTTAAATTTTAATTATAATTTTGTAGAGTCGGTATTATTATTGTTTGTGTATGAAGCCTTTCTTCACATCTTTACTGAGATATTAAGGGGACTTTCGTTTTTGAAATCAAGTTTTTATTGTGCTTTATTGTGTTTTCTTTTCATTACTAACAGGTTGTACGTTGACGGATCATGTGCCCAACATATATATTTTGATTATATGTAACTGTGTGTTCATTATTTAAAAAAATGATATAACTTTTCTGATCACGCGATTAAATATATCAATAGATAGGTCCCGCCAATCACGGAGCCAAAATTCTTAAAAAGATTCAATTGAATTTTTTATTGAAAAATTCAATAAAAACATATTATTGAAAAATTCAATAAAAACATATTATTGATGGGGTCAATATGTACACTCAAACTCAACAAATGATTACAAATGAGGAAAAATATGTGAACATCATGTCTCTCATCATGATAGAAACATTTTGTTCTCAAACAAACATAT
>JACEIK010001222.1:81406-146392 GCA_018107945.1 Datura stramonium
AAGTTATATCACTACTCATTATAAATATAAATATTTTTCATGCTATTAGTTAGAAATCCATGAAAATATTACTAAGCAAGTCAAATTGTGAAAAATTTCAACTCAATGTCCATCAAAATGTTTCATTTTTTAGTAGTTTGTGAGTAATTAGAATAAAGAAAAAGATAATATTAAAATTGTTTTAAAAAACATTGTATTTGAATATGTCTCTCGAAAAAGTAAATTTGACTTTTGAAATCCAACAAAATTAGAAGTCCTTTTTTTTTTTCCACCACAAAAGAAAAAAAGAGGCCCTTTTGCTTTTGGAGGAATCCACACATATTTAGATTAAAAAAAATTATAAGTATGTATTGGATCGGGTTAAAAACGATGAATCTTCTTTTTTTTTTTAAGAAAAAATTAAATTAAATTATATAAAATTAAAATTATAGACTAGAAGGAGAGGGTTCGATAATTATATCACGATGGTTAAGAAAATATTTTTCTTTCGGATAAGACTCATCGCGGATAAGACTCCATCAGAAATCATTCTCAACTAGTAAATTATAAACAAATCTTGTTATAACAGTTATTTATTATAACATGATCTTACTATAATGGTTTAATTTTTCCGAAATCGATTTCGTGTTATATTATATTTATCTACAATAGCAACAAAGTGTTCGGGCAGATACGTATACTCTTTTATAAAATTACGGTATAACAATCATACTGAAATATTGTGCAATTATATTTTGTAAGAAATATATTATGTGTAAAAATAAATATTAAAATATTGATGATGATCCTCATCGATTAATGTCATGCGCATAGTAAATTTACAAGAAAACGCCATGAATGCTTAATTACATTCATGCTCTTTATATTTTTCGTTTTGTTAAATCTATTAACAAATATATTCACTCGCTTGAAACACAAAAGTCATTAAACTAAATTTTTATGTACGTTTGTTTATAATGTAGCTTAAATAAAATTTAAATATCAAATGTCAATTATAAATATATAGCACTACATCACTCATAACAATAATAAAATTTTTAAATAAATTATATCTTTATAATAAGATTTAATTGTATTATTATTGATTTTTATTTTAAGTAATTATCGCGATATAGCTCTTTATAAAAAAAAATAAATGAAAAAAGAAACTCTTTTCTTCTTTCTGGAATGCAGAACTAGTATGGCCGACATACTTTACACGTGTCAAATAAATGAATCCCTTCAGCCACTAACGTCAGTAGATTCTTTCCTTTTTTCCATCATCTGATCCAACGGTTCATCAATTTTCAACTTAATTTTAATAACTATTTAATATTTGGAGCTCGTTGACTCAATCAATTTAGGTTTTGCCCTGTAAACTTCATTAAAAGTTTTTTTTTTCAATTTTAATTTGATGTCGAGTTTAAGAAAGTGATGAATATTTTTTAATTCTAAAGTAAATACATGTAAAATTTACTAAAATATCGCTTAATCTTTGTAATCTTAGATATAATGTATTGAAAGATGAAAATTGAAATCAAGAAGTTGTAGAAAAGAAAAATATATATTTTTAAAATAAACTAAAAAAAAGTAAGATAATATAAATTGAAAACTAATGAAGTACATATTATGATCTTTTTTAATTCTCACAAAATTTAAATCGATACGTCAAATTAAAAGCGAGATAGGAGGCGAACAGGAAATCATATTATATAATAATAATACTAATATATTTAGGTGTAATTTCATAACTGTAAGTTTGAAAAGAGAAAATATATGCAATCTTAGTACCCTACCTTTTATAGGGTAGACAAACAAACTTTCCGATAAATTCTGTCAAAAAAAAATCATATAAAGATTGGTTCAAAATAAGGTTATCTCGTAATTATAAATATCTCTTATAAAAACTATGTCTCTTATGGATAAGAAATCAGATTCATCCCATCATAATTTTCAAGAGTAATTTTCAAAACAAGATTATAATCTCTCATCTGATAAAGAACAACTCGATCATAAAGCATCTCGGGTTAGCAAGGTTTGAAGATGAGTTACTCTAAATAGGTTTTGATGTAGACATAAATTTATCCTAATGTAAATAGTAACAACTACTTTCATAACTCAAACTCATAATTTGTAGATGATATGAAAACAACTTTATTATATATTCTAAGAATATCGTTTTTAATTCAGCTTTCTTCTTATGCTAGGTAAATAATTTCATAATTTTGAGTTTTGATTAAATTTATATCGATATTAATTATTAATTAAAAATTTTTTATTTTTTTTATTTTTTTTATGTTTATCAATTTAAAATTTAATACTCCTGAGTCTCTGATTAACCAAACCAATTTTTGAAGATGAATTTTTCTAAGTCATTTATTATTCTCAAGTCTCAATATAGTATTAGTATCCATTCATTGGACAGACAAAACATGATCGGACGATCACAATTGTATCACCAAATCTTAGCCGTTAATTAAAACTTTTGAACCTTAAGGGGCTAGAAGAAACATGAATTATAAATTTCCCTATACTTCCAATATTTTATTCCCAATCTTTACATTGGAAAGCTAGAAATTTTTTTAAAAAAATCTATAGTTCATAAGCTATACGATTTAAATTTATTAAGAGAATAACTCCATATCTTTGAGTGCTACTTTCTTAAATTAGTAACCGTTGCATATTTATGATATTCTTTCGTCGAAGATCTTCATATTTGCTTGCATCCTCTCCCTCTATATATTTGTGATAATGGTGTTGTCTTTTAACAAATATCAATAATCTTTAATAATGGTTTTAAGAGGATGACGTTGTATATCTTCCTCTTCGATAAGTTTGACAACAAGTAAGTAGTCTGTCTCCAATTTCTAATTCTTGATACCCCTTTTTTTTGCTAAATCGAGATTTTATTTGATACTCCATAGTTACGTAGTTAGACTTGAGGTAGGTTTCAACTTATCAGAATATCCCAACATCTACTTTCTCTGATCATCCCTAAAGATCCCTTTGTAAGCAAAAAGATCTCCGGTTTGTCTTCACACTATTATTAGTATTAAATTTCTTCTTTTGGCAAATCAAAATATTTGTTTTACTTATTTAGGGTACAAAGATTTGTGAAGAAAATATGTCTTCAATTTCTTAACATAATCTCCAATTTGTTTGCGTGTAAGTTTAGTAGGCGATGTTTTTCTCAATCACCGATTATAAGGATATATCTTTTTGCGAAATACTTAAATTTTGTCATTTCTATACTAGTAGAAAGTAATTGCTATTCCATAAAATTCATTATGGTTATCAAAATAAAAAAAAACATATTTGTCTCCATTGATAAAAGTAATAAACCAAGTTGTGTGCACACAACAACAAATTAGGGAACTTATGGGAGTTAAAATCTAGTTTTTAGTACAAAATAAGAAATAAAAGAATACAAGACAAAATGGATACAAGAACAAATTAGGAAAGTTATGGGGTTAAAATCTAGTTTGTACAAAAAGTTAACAAGACAAAATGGATATAAGAACAAATAAGGAAAGTTATGGGGGTTAAAATCTATTTTGTACAAAATAAGCAATCAAAATTTAACAAAAGATAAAATAGTTATCCATTGCTTATAGGCCCTAAAGTCAGTTGATTTTCCACTGTGTGTGTGTGTGTTAGCGTGGGTGTGACTGTGGGGGTGGGTGACGAAAGAGAGAGTTTTAGTAAGAGAGAGATAGCGTTCACCGGCGGTGATGAAAACGGAAGTGCCGGTGAAAAATATCGTTTTTTTCCGGGGATATTACCGCGCTGATCTCACTTTCCGGCGAGAATTTTCCGGTGGTGTCACCGTTTAATATATACTTCTGCTGAAAACTTATCCTTTTTTCCCTAGTGAGAAACAAGTTCGGGTCTGACCCGATTGCCAAATGGTCTTTTTAATCTCTAAATCCCACTTTGCTCTCATAAATCATGAGTTGATAAAAGAAACTTGATTTAAATTTAGTGGGATTTCTAATATTATTAGACCCTTTGAGGTGTTTGATTTCTTCTGGGTGAGTTTTAAAGAAGTTCTGGGATTTGTAGTTGAATTTTAGTGCTATTAATTGGAGATGGCGGTGAAGGTGCATGTATCTGAAGTGGTGTTTTGAATTTTGAAGCTTTGCTTGTAAAAGGGTTGTTTTTTATGATTAAAACTACTCAAAGCTGTTAGCTTTTTTTTGCTCTTCTGATAGAAAAGTGAACCTTTCTTCCATCTGATATGTTTTACTAATGGATTAAACATTTGTTGAATCTTTATTCTGCTTGGATTTGAGTTCTTGATTTCTTCCTTCAATCCACTGTCAGTTTTATTCTGTTTCAGAGCTTAAAATCTGAATCATTTTTGCGAAGTTTGGTCAACTTTGATCATTTCTAGAATCCCTTTTGGATGAAATGGCAGTTTCTTTGACTCGTTTGTCATGGTGGTGGTGGGGTGGGAAAGAGAAGGAACCAGTGTCTAATGGGTCTTCAATGAATCCCTTGCAAGACTTTTGATTGGTTTGATGAACAAAGTGATAGCTTGAAGTTTAAGTCAGTGAGGGGCTAATCTAGCCTCAACTACCAGGAAAGTGAAGAGGAAATGGAAGAGAGAGAGTGAGAGGAAGAGGTTGATAAGAAATATGATGTGGTGGTGTTGGTGCCATCAGATGGTGTTTGTTTATCAGGTTCTGAATCCGATGACTCTGACTGGTCAATTGGGTGGCTGGAACCACATGCCCCTGATTTCCAGAATGATGATGAGGCAGATGACAGTTTTGCTGTGCTGGAATCTTTGCTACAGGCATGATTTAGAGAGATAGAAGAGCCAAACACCGCTTTAAGTGTCAGCTTGAGAACCTTTCAAATGAGTATTCTGGCTGGTAAGAGCTGTAGATATATTCTTGTTGCTTTTGCTGCATTGGTATCAGAATATATTTCTTTTAGTAGATATGTCATCTCTAAGTAAATCTAAAATGCTGATTATCACCTGCTGACTATGATTTGAATTCCATTATGCTTGCTTTACAACTGTTCTGACAATAGTGACTCCTCTGGAGTTGAGTTTGTTGGAATTAGTTGTGTTAGTAATGTGTGGACTAAGAGAAAGATATAGATGAAGCTGGGGATTATCGGTCTTTGATGACTATGATTTGAATTTCATTATGCTTTTTTGCAACTGTTCTGACAATAAAGTGACCCTTTGGAGTTGAATTTGTTGAATTAGTTGTGTTAGTAATGTGTGGACTAAGACAAAGATATAGATGAAGTTGCCTTACTGTTATCCTTAATGTACCAAGCGTAGCATAATAGCGCTAAAATATGGAAGCCCATCTCCTGTCAGGGCGCCGATGGATAGAGTACTAGCATTGGATTTAGATATTAATAAGCAATAGTTGCTTTGGGGGATAGATTACTATTATTGGAGTAGGAACTGGTGAGCAACTTTACTGTTAGACTACAATTAATGCCGCTTTATTTATCATCTTTGTTGTGTAATTTGACTAAGAAATATCCAATCAAGTTTCATACTACATTATGCAGTGAGTTCCTACATGCTTTCTCTTGGTAATGTTATACTTTTCTAACTAGCCTTTTGTTTAGTTTAACTCTTAAAGAAAGGTTTAAACATGGAGAGAGCAATGGAAAAAGAACCGACTTTTTGCTTTGAAGCTAGAGTTAGGAGAGAAAGGAAGGGGAAAAACGTAATCCTTCCCTACCTTTGTTTAGTTTAACTCTAAAAGGTAAGTGGAGTGAGATTAAAAAAGCAATGTATTGAGTCCTCTAATTTTTCATTTTATTTTTAATCCTAAATATTTGTCTCCTCAATAGTTTCCAAGGATAGAGTTGTATTTTCCTTAACCACTTCAAATCTTGCAGAACTTTTTCTGAGTTCTTCTTGCTAGATTACTATGTATCATCTTTATGCTTGTATTTCTAGTCTGTATAAAACATATGAGCAAATATGATCTTAGTTCCTTCAGTGCCTAAATTCTTTTTATACTTGCAGAGGGTAAGAAGTACATGGAGCAATGCTGTCTTCTCTTCAGAATTTTTGAATCTACTGCAGCTGGTCATTTTCTGCGTGTTAGGAATTTTCTGAAGCAGGGACTATCTTTTAGTGTATTAGGAGTTGTGCAAGTTCCGCATCAATATTGAATAGTAGTGGCAGCAGGTCAGCATTTTACTTCAGAGACAAATAATCAAAGTTTATCGTGGAAGTGATCTTTGGTTACAGGCGCAAAAACACAAAGCATTGTCATCTTTAAACTTTGGAATTGATCAACTTTTGTTGGATGGGGGAAATTTGACATATCAATCTGATTCTTTAGTGTAAATATAGCTAATGTGAATATGGGAGAAGTAGTATGCTTTTGACTGCTGCTAATGTAAATAAATCATCTGTCTTCCAAAACTAGACAAGTGAAACATCATTGTTTATATCTTGATTATATACATTAATGTTAAATATTATGTTCACACTCTTGCTAACTTGCATCGTCTTTCTTGGTCCATCTTGTTCTTGCATATGTTGCACTGTCCATAAGATGATTTGCCAGTGAGAGTTTCTCTAATTTGTTGCAGCAGTTAGAAATCGTTTTAGCAAAGGCTCTGTTATCCATTCCTAAATGGATGGAGCTTTCCTATATGCCACTTGGTTCCACATCTCTTGTCATCAATCTATTCTGTGGTGGTTCCCTCTGTCTTACTATTGTGATAATGGCTGAAAATCACGAACCTCTATTTTTCTGGACCACCGGTGAAGTCACATCTTTGCTTCATTAGGATACCATTAGAAGCTAGTGAAATTAGGTCAGCCAGAGTCAAGGCCTTCAACTAGACTCTCTTACCTTGTCGACTTCCTTTCCTTCATCAGGAAAGTTATTCGGTAAGCAAGATCTTTGATTACGTGCGTCCATTTCTTCTGATGCTGAAATTACAGTGAGTTTGGGAAGACATGTGCATTTGATGATTGCTCCACTCAAAGCCAAGAAAGCCAAAAGATGTATTTGGACCATTTTTGTTGTTGCATTGATTTCAAAGCCCCTTTTAGACACCAATTGATTCGAGCACTTGATGCTTGCAGGAATGGCATGTGACCATTGCCATTAAAGGAGGAAAGTGATGTGACAAAAGTTTTGCTTTGATGTATTCCTTGTTAGCTCTTCATAAATTTCTTAGCCTACTTTTCTCTGCCCTTCACAAAAAGTTTCAACTCTTTCCACCAGGGGGTTTTCTGCTAAAGGGAAGTTAAACAAATTGAAACACACCCCACTTTTGGTATTTGAGGTTGCCAATGGGACATGTTGAGATATAAAATAAATGGCCATTGACAATTGTGTGTCCCTTGCACTTAAGTGATTGGGTTTGGGTGTGTGTGTGTGTGGGGGTTGGGGGAGGGAGGGAATTTAATTTAGTTTGTATTACATTTTCTATGATTGGTTGCTTCTTCACCACATATTAGTACAAAATAATATTTTGATAACTATAAATCTACTCTTTAATACTTTGTTGTTGTTTCCTACATGCAATATATCAAGTGGTATGGCATTAGGTTATTGAATTCTAAGGGTGTGGTCAGTGGTCAACGAGGCGAGTGCAAATTTTGAAAGAGTTAAACATTAGCGGAGACAATTATTTATATTTTAGTGACACACCGCCTCAGAACCAAAACGACAAGTGAATAAGAAGTCGTTTATAGTTCGAGTCATGAGTTCTAAAATACAACTACATGATATCGTGAATCAAAATATTCGGGTGAGAAAATCATAAAATTAAAGGTAACCGTATCGTCGCTTCATAAATCGAGTCATGAATTTTAAAGTGTAAATACTTTATGTCATGAATCAAAACACTCAGATAATATATCTACGCCAGTATAAAAAAAATAATTAATATTTATTCAGTATCCGTATTGATGGGACCTACATCATTTATTAAAAAACAGGTTATTGAAAAGTGTGGGTTAGATTCTAATAGATAAAATTTCAAAAAGAATTCGGTGCCTTTAGAAATGTCACTTTCATGGATGTTTCTTCTAATCCTAATAAATATTGATAAGCAATAGGGGCAGTATAGGGATTTTGAGAGAGAATAATAAAAATCGTCCCTTCTGTTCGAAGGTAGATTCAAAATAATTTCTTAAATATGCACTTAATAATTTTAATTTTTATATTCATCATAAGTTTACGAAAATAATCTTTAAACTTCTGACAAAATTAAAAAATTAAAATTATTAAATACATATTTAAAAGATTATTTTAGAATTATCATTATAAAATAATCAACAACTAATATAAAATATTTAAAAAACGAACATACACATAAAAAATTTTAAAATACAAAAAAAATAAAAAGTTATTTAATTTTTCAAAATTTTAATTCTAAGATATAATCAATTTGTCTTTTCAATTCAATTGTGTACTTGAAGAAGTTTGTCACGTAAACAAAAAGATGGATTTATTCCTTTTGAGATGATATATCACATGCCAAGTAAAAAAAGAGCACTGTAGATCAATTTTTATGAGAAAAACAACCAAACTATAATGCTTCCAATATCAATATACTATGTTTTATTTGTATTTCAAACAATACAATATTTAGATATTGAATTCAAAATCACATTTAAATCAATATTCGAATATATAGTTTTTGAGGGAACAAGATTTAAATCTTAAATTCTTCAAAAAGGTGATTTGAAATTGTTTCAAATCACGATTTTAATAAATTTATATAACTTTTGCAAAATAGGCTTATATTCAGCCATGAAATGAGATTTTTTGTACCAGGAAAGGATTATATTGAAGAATTGCTAGTCGCTACTATTGTTGACTAATGAATCTTTATAAAAATTATGTGTATTTAAAAATTTATAATTTTGAATTTGAATTGAATTGAAATTGAATTGATAATTGAGGTTTTTTTATTTATTTTATATATTCATTTTTGAATTATAATCCGCTCGTTTGGTAAGATTTGTACAAGAATTGAAATTTTTTTGACAGTTTTCTACAGAACTATGATTTTTTCATGTTTATGAGAAAAATACAACTTAAGAAAATCTGCCTGCATGTCCAAACAAAACTTCAACTTCAAATCATCTCGATTCTCCCAAATCAAGTCCAAACTGCACCTAAGAATAGATGAACTTTGATCAATATTTATAATGTATTTTCTCATCATATTAATACGAGAAGATTTACAACTTCTAATATTTATTATATAATTTTTAAATTTTTATTTAAATTTAAATTTTAAAATATCGAATTGATCCACCCGCTTTAGTTTCAATCGAACTAGTTTATGCCTACGATGGACTATCTTTGTAATTAGGTTGGGGCTTACCCTTTGGGCTAACTGTGAAATAGTAAAAGCCCATTGTTCCTAGCCTTATGGAACGATTGACCTTAAACGCGAAAATTCACAAATAGACACTAGCTTTAATTGAATAGTCATTATTTTGAATTTTATTAGTAGAATTAAAATTTCAAAACAACGACTATTCTTCAAAGACGAGTCCAAGAAGTGACTTATAGGCGCTATTTCTATCGACCTTGACCTGATATCGCTAGAAATATTATCTTTAAAATATTTGAAAATGAAAGTTTTTCCTTGCTTACATAATAAGTAATTGACATAATTTTTTTATATACATAATATAAATTTTTGACCACCTCTATTACATGTGGCTGCGGCTACGAGACTAAGAGAAAGAAGATGAAGAATTTGTGATGAAAATAATAACTAATATTATATTTGATAATATTTAAAATTATAATTATGTATTATAAATAAGGATTAATTATATTTACTTAGTTATGATATATAGTATGTCAAAACATTCGACTTGGTATTACTTATGTAGTAAAAAATAGCAAGATAATTACGTTGGAGATAAAAATTATCTAGTGTAGTAGTTAAGATTTAATTTATCATTTATATACATGCACTCGATATTTATGTCAAATCAAATAATTTAAAGTTGGCAATTAAAATAATCATACATATTCTTAATTATGGTTAAGCTAAAGACATAAATTACATTTATTTAATTGATGTAAACACAAGATATGAGTAAATTTTACCATACCTAAAGTATTTGAGCGACTTCAAACACCATATTTATAAGAATAATTAAAATGATGATGCATATCCTTAATTATAATTAAGTGATCTAGTGGATGGGGTTTCATATTCATGAAAACCAAAGGTTTGATCCATGTTACGAACCAAGACAACCTATCTTACTAATAATAAGAAAGGGTTATGGCCTACAACGCCATAAATAGAAGCTTTTTCTATTTGGCAAAGGGAGACGGAGAGGAACAACGGTTGGAAAAAAATTGAGGTAGCCATGGGATTCTTTTCTAAGACTTCAAGAAATTTATTGAAAATCTCGAGAGAGTTAAGAAGAGCTCACATTTATTTAATTAATCTAAACATAATTAGATGTGAGTAAATTTTACTATAAATTTTACTATAATCACATAATTAGATGTGATTTAAAGAAGAGAAAAAGAAAGTACATAAGTTCCTTTGGCATATTCTTTTTCCTCCTATGAAGCTTCTAATTATCTTTTTCAGTGTTCATGATTAAAGTGTAATATTTTTTTAATTTATTTAAGCACTAGATACTTTAATCATAAATATTAGTACTAATTTATTTTGAGATTTTCTTTTTAAAAAAAAATAATATTAAGAGATCCTTTTGCCCAGGTATTAAATAACTAAAACTAAGATCAAGATGAAAGTTGTATTTAAATAATTATTCTTTAATGGAATAATTTATTTAATGAAGTTGTTATCATGAGATCATGGCCCTGGTTTTAATCATTATTTTATGTATTGATTTTTATTCTTAATTATATATTTTTTTTTTTTTTTTTTTTTTTTTAATAATTAAATTCACGTGGAAAGAAAGAAGATAAACCCAATCTCCACAAGCTATGATAGGGGAAAAAAACATTTCTCTTTGGTATCCACTTGATATTTACCAAATCATACTCGAAGGTACTGAATTCGGTTCAGTTTGTATAATAAATAATAAAGAATCAAATAAAAATACTATAATAATTTCGTGGAAAATCTCGTTACTTAGGGTGAAACAACACAACCTATCTAATAGTTTTTATTGATTCTCACGAGTAGGTTTTAGATTACAATTTTATAATACGTGGGACTAACTATAATATTCAAATTCACACCCTGAGTTAGAAACTCACACAAATGCTCTTAACAGAAATAACAAATCTCACTTTTCTAACCCTATCTCTCTAACGACAATTGTTTTAAGAAGTATTCAGTGTATTTCTGCAATCATCAAAGGTTCTTCTGCTCCATCGTGATTATATATACTGAGCTCCTTGAGCAATCCAACTCCTTTTTCTGATTCATCTTCTTTACAAAACTGGGTGTTCAACTCTAACTCAACTTGTTGACTTGCCTCACGTGTTCTAGAAGGAACCAACTCTTACTAGTTCTCTGTCCTGTTGTAAATACTTGTTTATCCAACACACGTAGATTCTTAGCCTTTTCCTTATATGAGTCGAGTTGATGTCTCTCACCTTATGTACCTATATAGCCAACTATGGTGAACCTGTTTCACTTTGTCGGCTATCAAAACTTTACAAATTTTTTCAGCTTGTCAAAACTTTAACAACACACTCTTAATTAGAATTTTCGGATTTAAGTTATATAAATAAAAATTCTTGATAGGGATGCGCTTCAACTTATAATGGGCCATTATCTGGCACAAATCCATATTATTTGAGAAAGATTGAACAAGAACGATAAAGACACGTACAAATAAAGAATGTTGAAGGATGTGATTCTCTAAGTTGAGGCTTAAGAAAGTAGGCTAATCTTACTAGATTAGAAATGTGAAGGTCTCTCCTTATAAAGTAAGCTACGTACACTATATTCATCCCAAACTTTTAAAATCATACTAAATATGTCGTTATTGTAATAAATCGTTAAGTAACCATATGTTAAAACTACCCTTTTGTAGGGTAATCTGACACAACAGTACTATATTCTAGGGACATTAGTGTAAAGTTCTTTAAATATCTAACCGAAAGTTAGTTAATGACAGGCAGAAAGCAGCTATTTGTACTATATATGCAAACACATAAATATTTAAAAGTTACATTAAAAGAACAAAACTTTAGTCTTTTCCAAACGTACCCCCAAAAAAAATAAAAAAAGAAACTTATAGGACAAAGAGAAAGATATTTTCTCTTTTTGTTTATTGTTTTCTAATTATTTCTTCTTTATTAGAGAATGTGGACAAGCTATTAAAGAGGCCAGTGGATGCCATGTTCACAATAATTCACTTCATAATTGGCTGTCAATGGCTTTGGCTTTGGTTTTTCCAAAAGAAAGAAGAAGGAAATAGCAGTTTTGATCCCTCGATTATTGATAATGACTCTTGTCCCTGTGATATATGATTGATCAGAACCTTCAATTAATTGAAACGTGTGATTTTAGTCCTCTTATGTAGGACTTATGTTATATCTGGACTTTTTTTAGAACTAATTACCTTGAAATATAGAACAAGAATGAAAGAGGAAAGAACGAGCAATAGTGAACGATTAAAATTTTGCTTTTCTTGTTATTGTTAAATTCGTTATCAAGATGAAAATTAGAATATCCATGAGCAAAAGGGGATCAAAAGCGCATATTTCAAGAAATTGAAACTTAAATATGTCTAGTCAGGTACTGCAAGAACCAAAATCCGAATTTAGCAATAATGGAGGACTAAAATGTTATTGTACCAAAAGGAAACTTAAAAAAGCTAAATTATTTAAAAGGATAGAGAAGGGTCCAACATTTATTTTGGTGCGAAAGGAACTCTCAACCAATAAAAACTATAATTAGACATCAAAGGCAAACAAAAGAAGAAGAAGAAGAAAAAACATCATAGTTTGTTTTCCTTTTCAACTATGATTCCATATCTCATAATTTTTCATTAACAAGAAAACTTCTTGTGTTGAAACTCTTCTCTTCCCAAAAATAAAAAATACATTCTTGTTCTTGTAGGAGGAAAAAAAGAGAGGAAGAGTTTCATATTTGATTTGTGTTTTCTTTTTTTTAAAAAAAAAATTGTTTTTGAGAAGAAGTAGAAAGAAAGACGTAAGAATTGGTCCAAAATGTTACAAAGAGCTGCAACTAATGCTTATTCATGGTGGGCTGCTAGCCATATTAGGACCAAACAATCGAAATGGCTAGAACAAAGCCTTCAAGGTATGTTTTTTCTTTAACATCAAAAGCCCAAAGGGGTTTTGATTTTATGTTTTTGTTGATAACCGAGAAATATGATGATTACAGTTTGAAACTCGCGATGGATAATGAATCCACTCCTTTACCTTCAGTGGGGTTCTCCCTCATTCCTGATGAATAATGAGTCTGCCGCTCTTTCCCTTCAATGGGTTTTGATCTTGATGAATAATGAGTCTGCCCTCTACCCTTCAATGGGGTTTTTGATACTTGATGAATAATGAGTCTGCCCCTCTATCCTTCAATGCGGATTCTAATTCTTGATGAATAATGAGTCTGCCGCTCTACCCTTCAATGGGTTCTCATTCCTGATGAATACTGAGTTTGCTTCTCTACCCTTCAATGGATTCTCATTCGTGATGAATGAAGGGTCTGACCCTCTACCCTTCAATGGGGTTCTGATTCGTGATGAATAATGAGTCCGCCCTCTACCTCTTCAATGGGGTTCTGATTCTTGATGAATAATGAGTCCGGGCCCCTCTCCCCTACCCTTTCAACTGGGGGTTCTGATTCGTGATGAATAATGAGTCTGCCCCTCTGCCCTTCAATGGGGTTCTGATTCTTGATGAATTCTTCTTCTTTGTTCTTGCTTTTGTTCTGTTTTTACAGTAGAGCAATATCAAAAATGTACTTTTTGGGATTGTTGAGGAGGAATGAAATTCATTTTTGTTAGATGAACAAAAGGGGTCTCTGTTGTAATGCATGTATCTGTAATGTAAATTTTGTTGACAAAGCTGCAATCTTTTGTCATAAACTTTCTTTTTTGTATATAGTTTCAAATTAGTAGGAACATATCTCAAACCAATGGTTTGGCTCGTACGTGGAAAGCGGAAGTTCTAATTGTACTTGTTTTCATTGCAGATATGGAAGAGAAGGTTGAAGATGTGATCAAGCTCATTGAAGAAGATGGAGATTCATTTGCTAAAAGAGCAGAGATGTACTACAAGAAAAGGCCAGAGCTAATAAACTTTGTGGAGGAATCTTATCGTGCCTATCGAGCATTGGCTGAACGATATGACAAGTTGTCGAGGGAGTTGCAGAGTGCCAATAACACCATTGCAACTCTTTTCCCAGAACAGATTCAACTAGCAATGGATGAAGAAGATGATTATGGTACCCCAAGAATGCCAAAGAGTTTCTCAAAACTCCAACAAGTGGAGCAAATATTCCAAACGCCCCAGCTAAAGACTTGAAGGGTCTGTTGAAAACAGGCACAGTGCAATTTCTAGGCAAGAAATCGTCTAACAAAGCAAGAGATGCAAATAAAGATGCCCCAAAATCTGGTTTGACAAAAGACGAAGCACTTGAAGAGATTGACAAGCTCCAGAGAGATATACTGTCTCTGCAAACTGTGAAGGAGTTTGTAAAGAGCTCTTACCAAAGTGGGATTGCTAAGACCATGGAAATCGAGCACCAGATTATCGAGAAGCATCAAAAGATTTGCAGTTTGGAGGATGAATTTGGTGAGGCTCGGGTTATTGAGGATGGTGAGGCTAGGACCTGATGGCCTAAGCAGCACTACAATCGTGTCAAGAAACGTTGGCTCAGCTCCAGGAGAAACAAGAACAATCCACCAAAGAAGCAAAAGAGGAGTTCAGGAAGATTGAAGAAGCTCGTAAGAAACTCAAGTCTTTCAGGCAAAAGTATTTAGGTGATCCAGCTGATGAAACAGAACTAGATGAAAAAGATGAATCTGCTGAAGCAGCAGATGAATCATCAGGAGTGCACGGTGCCAAGAAGAGGTCAGTGAGCAAATAGAGTTCTTCAATATGGAGATCAACGAGCAGTTTGACGCGAGCTCAATGTCATCTCTAACAGTGACTCAATTGGCAGAAAAAATTGATGAGCTTGTGAATAAGGTGGTCAGCTTAGAAACAGTAGCTTCAACTCAAACTGTTCTTATTGAGATTAAGAACAGAAGCCTGTGGATTCCACACACAAGTTCAGATTTTGGAAGACGATAAGGCAGCTACTCTGACAGAGGACACACACAATCTGAAACATCGAGTGATTCCTTGATAGAGGAAAAGTTGAAGGATATTCAGGGATCTAAACAAAGATGTCAAAATCAAAACAGCAGCCTTAAGACTCACTTTGCTGAAGCTCATACCAGTCTTGGCCAGTTAATTTACCCAAATTGACGAGTGTGAAACCAGATGAAGAGGTTGATGAGACGGATTCATCTCAAGATGAAGAGGAGGCTCTTGCTGATATCAGGTCACAAGAAGAGCCAGAAAAGAGAAAAGATCATTTTAGTAGAAGTGAAGTTAAGAAAGAACATGGTCAAGATCATTTTAGTAGAAGTGAAGTTAAGAAAGAACATGGTCAAGACTTTAGTAGAAGTGAAGTTAAGAAAGAACATGGTCAGACCGCTTTAGAACAAGTGAAGTTAAGAAAGAACATGGTCAAGATCATTTTAGTACAAGTGAAGTTAAGAAAGAACATGGTCAAGATCATTTTAGTACAAGTGAAGTTAAGAAAGAACATGGTCAAGATCATTTTAGTACAAGTGAAGTTAAGAAAGAACATGGTCAAGATCATTTTAGTACAAGTAAAGTTGAGAAAGAACAAGGTCAAGATCATTTTAGTACAAGTGAGGTTGAGAAACAACAAGGTCCCGTTACAGTTGTTAGTGACAAAGAAGTCCAGGAAGGTACAAAAACCCCTAAGAAACATGCCGAACTTCTGCAGCCAACAGCAGCCGAAAAAGGTGAAGAGAGAGTCTCATCTCAGTCAGAAAACAGCGTTCATGATGAGCCAAAACCACAGGAAGACGAGGAGAAGGACGATGACCTTACATGGCAGCAAATGCTGTTGACTGGTTTGGAGGATAAAGAAAAGATCCTCTTAACAGAATATACAACAATTCTCAGGAATTACAAGGAATTAAAGAGGAAGCACTGACATGGAGAAGAAAAGAAAGAGACACTGAATTTGAAGTTACATTGCAGATAAGAGAGCTTAAAAGTATTATTTCACGAAAAGATGAGGAGATAGAAAGTTTACGTCTAAAGTTGAGCCTTTTGCAAGGAAGTGTTCCTGTAAGTTCAGAGCCGAAAGAAGAAAAACAGCAAGATCTCAATCCTTCTGATGATCGAAGCTTAAAACCTGAGGACTCGCCTAAAGGGGAAGATAAGGATGAACAGGATTTCAAGATCATTTTGATTGATCAACGTGCATCCCTCTCACCAGTTGAAGAGAAATCCATGAATGGGAATTGATGCACTACTAGACGAAAACTTGGATTTCTGGCTAAGATTTAGCTCAGCATTTCATCAGGTACAAAAGTTCAGGACCACAGCCGAAGATTTGCAGGGCGAAATATCAACACTCAGACACAAGCAGGCGAAAGAGGGCAGCTCCAAAACAGACATGAAATCAGAAATCAGCCCATATAAACACCTGAGGGAGATTCAGAATGAGCTAACCTTATGGTTAGAACAAAGCTTGTCACTAAAAGATGAACTGAAACGTAGGTTCTCGTCTTTATGCAGCATTCAGGAGGAAATTACAAAAGCACTAAAGGAGGGAGTTGAAGAAGAAGAAATCAGGATTCAGTAGCCAAGCTGCAAAGTTCCAAGGTGAAGTTCTGAACATGAAACAAGAAAACAACAAGGTAAGAGAGGAACTGGAAGCTGGTGTAGAGCATATAACTACACTTCAAGTAGATGTTGAGAAGACATTAAGAAAACTAGATCAAGAGTTTGATGTTAGTGGAAGTCAACCACAATTGACAAACTCAGCAAGTAGGTCAAAAATACCTTGCGGAACAAGCCTTCATCTTGGAACGAAAGCAAAGAAGAAGCGTTCGTTTTTTAATACCAATAGGAAATACCAGGTCCCAGCGGAGTATTTATAGATGCTTTTTCTGATCTTGTTTCTTTTCTACTTTTTTTGGGTTTGGTTTCCCCTTTGTTCTCATTCTTTTCCAGGTACTTTTACATGTATCTAGATAGACAAAGAATGTTGGTTATACTTTCTTTTTTTTTTTTTTTTTTTTTTTAATCTTAAGTGAGAAGTTCTTGGAGATTGTATGTATTGCCTTAATGTGTAAGTTAGTGTAAACAGATAATTTATATAACAGTACCATTCTTCATTTGCCAGTACTAGCCCTTCATAGCACTAGTAAATCTAGCCAATCTGCAAGCATATTTTACAAGGTGCAACTCTTACTAAGTTGATAGTTTGATTTCATAAACTGAAAATATTTCCCCTTTATGATTCTGAAGGTGCTTCTTGTAATAGTCAATTTGGCAGTGACTGTGTAATCTAGCAAGAATTAATACAATGCGGCGAAAATATCAATAGTTTGCAACAAGAAAAGTTGTATATGGACAAATTTATTTGGCATCGACTGTGTGATAGTTAATGCAATAATACAATATGGTAGAAGTATTAGCAGCTTTGGAAGCTGCACATCCAACTGAACAAGAAAAGTTACCTATGGACAAATTTATCTTTCTTATACCCAATCAGACTAAGCAAGCTAAGAAGCTCTCCGTAAAGTCTGCAATAGCAGTAAGCAGTTTCCTTCTGAGTTCTGAATGAGAAATACGGATCTAAATCTCATAGTTCAAACTTATGTCTCCTTGATCGTTATGTCAAACAAGATCTCTGAAACTACTTTTGTTTCCTTTGGCCATGTAAAGGCCTATGTGATGCATCAATTCTACACAGCAAATATAGCAATGATGAGAAAGATGCAACTGGCAATAGATGAGTAGATATCTGTTCCCGTGAAAAAGAAGAGTATCTAAAGCTCAAGTTTTTTGACGGCTAATAGCCTAATACACGTGAAAAGGAAACAACTTATTGCAGTTCCTCTTAGGAAAACATTTACACATTAAAAAGAAGTCTTAAAGTAACCTTGTGTTGAGGATAGATGGGGATTTTATATACAACTTATGCAGAATATTTCAGCAAATACACACAAACACCAAACAAAACATTTAGTCTCTCTTTCTAAGGTGGAGACTATCATCATCCATGGAATAACACATTTTTGTCCTTTGCTGGAAATATTGTTCACTATTTACGTAGGAGTATTGCAAGACACACTAAAAGCATTGAATGGCACTGTAATATATTAAATATCAGTCTGCCATAGCATGTATATAGTTATCAGCTCACCTGTGGATGAGGTAAGGCTCCTTTTATATTTTTGGCAATCTGGATGGGAAGATCAAAAGTAGCACATCCACGGGAATATACAATCACATCTTGCAAGGGGGAAAGCAATCCACGGTTCCTTGCAGATAAGGCAGAACACACAAAATCAAGCACACATATGTCCGTGCATATCCCTACAACCAATATCTAAACCAACGTATTCATATTCCCAACATCAGCGTCCAGTCAATGTTTGTTATAAGACCAAATCCAAGATAGAATGAGTTGAAAAGAGAATTTGATTAATTCATAACATATGATACTTACAGCTTTAATTGCATTAGCTTTCACCAGTTTACAAAGACATAGATCCGCTCTTCAAGCGAACCAAGGAACCCATCAATGCAATCCTTGCAACGAAGTGTTACATTCGGCTTCCAACCACTGCAGAGCTGCACATGATGATAAAGACCACATTTGATGAAATTGAAAACACATCATTTAGCCTAAATGGACAAAAACATGAGGGAAGACGAACAAGGAACCAGCTTAGATTCATCCGTTCCAGAAATGCAATGAGGAGGATAAGGTGGTTCAGGCACATCTGGATGATGAGAATCAAGAAGAGCATAAATAGGCCATTTCTTCACAGAACATTTTTAAGTAGTTTAACGGACTCACCAACCATTGTTGAAATTTGTCTATCAGGTGCCACCGAGCCTATAGCAAAGCAAATGGCACAAAATCACAATCTAATTAAAAATGAAAATTTTGAGGAATAAGGATCAAGCATGAATTAGTGGAAATAATGTAGTCATTGAAATAATCAGAAAACAAAAGTTGGAACCGCATACGAGTAGAAAGAGAGAGAGATAGTGAAACAAATCAAAGAAGATGACAATGTTGAACAAGCTCCCTATGGAGTTCCTATAAAACCCTTAAGGAGGAAGAACTTAATATCACCACAGAGACTCTCCTGACAGATCAGAAACTCAAGAATGTACAGGATTTTAAGGAAAAACAAAGAAGATTTTCCAAGCATCATCTACCTTTTTGGAGTTAGATATAATCCTACATAGAAACAGCAAGAGACCAACTTTATTACCAGCTCAAGTAATCCAGAAATCTAATAATATCTTCATCTCTAACCAATTTAATCACCATCATCAAACCTGTCCAGTCCCTGAGCTAAAAGTCCCTAACTTTACATGAATTATGCTTAACATACATTTACATTGGCAGGATAGTGTATGTCTAATATCCAGAACAACGGCTATAAAGAAAAATATTTTCCTAAAATAAAACAACAACATATCCAATATAATCCCACAAAGTGAGTTACCTCAGAGATAGAGAAGCTGTTTTCACAAAACCCTAGGCTCAATAAAGAAGAACTAAAACTTCCATGAACAAATAATTGAAGAACTACTATAAAGACTTTAAAGTATAACTCCTCAAACGTCTGATTTGAACTTCCATTTCTTGCATTTACAACTTCATATTTAGCTTATTAAACATTAACCCCACTAAACACGCGCGCACACACTCATAATAGAGACACTTATATGTACCATAAGTCTAATTATACCTTTTTTTGAACTGTGAATTTTAAAGTATTTCCTTCTCTCTTGATTGAGAAGGTAAGGTATGAATTTTGAATGTCCAAAAAGCATTGTGGAAACTATGGTTATAAAAAGAAAGTTATGAATTTTGAAGTATTTATAAAGAAATGGTACAATAATTTTATTTAAAATCAACCTACA
Organism: Datura stramonium; assembly: GCA_018107945.1. Taxonomy (NCBI): domain Eukaryota; kingdom Viridiplantae; phylum Streptophyta; class Magnoliopsida; order Solanales; family Solanaceae; genus Datura; species Datura stramonium. The sequence goes on from JACEIK010001222.1 coordinate 101,527, forward strand.
GAATAGAACAGGACATACAGATTCTTCTAAATTCATTTGTTTTTTTTTTCGTCTGTCCATTTCCTCATGTCGATCCAAAAGAGGTATACACATGTATTTGAAGCTTACGCAAATTAGAGTAAAGGATTAACAATAATAAATTACCAAATTGCCAGCGCCGACGGTGCAGAAGCCATTAACGATGTCGACGAGTACGAGACCGGTGTTAACGTCACTGACAGAAGTAGCGGCTCATCTTCCCCCACCGGAATCTCTTCACTCTTCACTAATTCAATTGCCGCCGCTTGCCCCACCGTTCCCATCACTTTTTCTTTTCCGGACTTATTTCTGTCTTCCTTCAAAAGTCCTTTGAGGGCTTTTGCTCTATCCTTCTCTGCTCTACATCTTATATTATATTGATTGATGGATGTTTTCAGTCAAAGTCTTCCACAAACATTTATACGGAGTATATATATATACTAAATAAAAATTTTATAAATAATTTAATGCTTAAAACATTTCCTATTATGAATTTTAAATCGCAAGAAATGTGAGGTAAACAATTAGTAATTTACTATCTGACGTGTACATTCTACGAAAATTTTTAGTAAAGCCTCAAAACTTTTATTCTTATTATACTAAACATGTAGAAAATACTTAATAATTTCATCGTGTAAGTATGAAAAGAAAATGGAGGAAGAACTATTCATAAAAGAAAATGTTGAAATTAGTGTTTTGGAGAAAATATTATTTTATTTTTGGTATTTCATTGATAAAAATATTTTTAATTTTTTCTTTAATAAAACAAACTCCTTATGTAAAAAGAAATAATTATCTTCTTTCTCATTCTCACAATCACCATTCCTCACCCTCACTCACCCTTATTCTTTTAAAAACATTTTTCGTGTCCTAACACACCCGAGGTATGGTCATGTTTTTGTTGTGTGGGAATGTGAAAAAGAATTAGGATTAGAAGGTATTTGAAGCAAATTTGTTCTAAAGGAATATGATTCTTTTTCGTATGTAGATGAATAAATGATAATTCCGAAAATTGCAATTATAAAGTATATATATATGCAAAAGGATTTAACAATAATAATTTGTGATACAAAACTTTTGTTTGGGTTAGAAAAATTGTTGAAATAAAAAGAAGTAATTATATACTAGGAGACAAAAAAACAAAAATGGAGTGAAATTCTTTCCACTTCGAAGTTGATGTAGTATAGTAAAGATTACCTTTTAAAGAAAAAAAGTAATGAAAAGACTAGTTCCAACTTCCTAACTTGTGTGTGGTGCTCATGGCATCATCACCTATTTCCTTTATTGACCTATTGCTGCTTTCGTTTTAATTTATTTATCTAATTTTATAATATTAAATACCAACATAATAATAATTTAAATACGAAAAACTCAATTCACGAATACAATATTATTATTATATAGGTTCGAACCAACACCTCCCTACTAATTTAAGTATGTCGTGTTTACAACCATAAACTACTGCACAAACCCTGTATTTTATGTTATTAATTTACTTCATATATATATAAATAATTTAACCAAAACCCAGTAACCTGCATTTTTTTTTCCGAATCCAACGTTCATACACTCAAAATCCTAGCGCCTCTGCGAGCAGATAGTGGCTCTTGGGGATTGTGTCGTCTGTAGCAGACTAGAATGTGGACGATGGAATACCATCAGCTAAGCTTTCAGCATCATTCAAAGACAATCATAAACAAACAGAATGTAGAAACGTCAACCTCCTTATCCGAAAGTATTAACAAGTTCAGATCAATACCAGAACTTGAAGTGCCATCGAGGGACTGAAAATTTCATGTGAAAAGGGATCTGGAAATAAGCTGGCGCAACAAAGATATGCCTATTTCCCTTTGCTAGCATCTGGTGGTAGCTGTAGACCCATTAGTCCAAGCAAGTTAGAGGCAGGTCCAGGAAGTCCTTCTTGAGAAGAAAAGGACCGAGGAAGTTCTTTACAAGATTGAAATCCACATCAACTGGAGTGAACCTCTTCCATGCTTTCTGTAGCAGTAGATGCTCCCTGACATATATTCGTCCAATAAGTGATCGTAGCAACATTAGCTGTAAGTGAAATGCAATGTATGAAAACAATTTCATTTTCGTCTTCCGTCTATAGTTTTTGATAGAACAAGGGGACTATCCGAGCTACAAGCCCCGTGACTTACACAACCTATTTTCTACCACATAAAACACTTGTCACTGGCCGAACTATTTTGGGGCAAATGAATATCAACTGTAAATTTAGTATAGCAGGAATTTCTACCAGCTGAAACCTGATCTCCAGGCAAGATCAGAAAACACACAGGATTTTATTGAAGTGTGTAGACTAACCCTATCTTTCTTGACGGACTTCCATTTGCACGTACAAAAGTATTACTTAGAGTGGTGCCTTTCAGTTCTTCATTCAGAGTGTCCGAATATGAATGCATGAAAGCAGAACCTCCCTCATCGGATGGCTCAGCAATATCACTCTCATCTTCAGATTCATCTGTATGCGCACAGATGTCACTTTTTTCTTCTTAGTCAGCATTTTTTTTTTGGGGGGTATGTAGAAGATGATTTTTCTTTTTTGATGGGGTGAACAATTTAACTCCCTAAAAATCCTATAGTATTTCTAGCAGGAGTTGGGATTGTAAAATAGGTGAAGGGGAGGTTCGAAAGATTGACCTCACACCACCTTATTCCAACCAATACATAACATTTGACTAGTGCTACCAAAGATTGGACTTAAAGAAACAAAAAGAACTTCACTCACCAAACTCCATATCCGATGATGACTCTTCTTCTATATCAAGATCACTGCCATTGTCTTCATTGCCCTGACGTCTCATGAACGATTCCATGTCTTTCATAAAGAGATCCACATCAAAGTCCACTTCCTTTATATTCCTATACGAGAAGAGGATAGGCCAAAATAAGTTACTTGCGGATAGAGTCATCGTGCTTTTTTTTTTTTTCGATTAATGGAAAAAGGACATGTCCATCCTCCGGTTTGACTGATTGCACGCCTTTTCAAAGGGATGCTGCTAAAAAAAGAATATAGATACGATTACAACTAAGCCCTCCTTGATTTTATGGGTGCATTCGTAGGAAGGAAATTATTTTTCTTGTGTTCGGTACGTAAAAAAAAAAAATATCTTTAAAGCATTTGTGTATAATCTAAGCAAATACTATGGAAAGTAAGGGATGGTGTAGGGGTGTGGGATGGTGGGATGGGGGCTACAGGGGTGGGGGAAGATGAGCTATGTTAGACGGTGGAGAATATGTGTAATATGAATACCACTTGTGGAACTTGTTTTCCTACTTCCACTAGAAAGCTGTTTTTGCATTTTATGAAACTATTTTCAGAGAAAATGTTTTCCTAAAAATTTTAACCAACCGAATATGGGAAAATTGGAAAGTATTTTCCTTGAACACACCCTATATCTATTATTACAAGTAACTTAATATTTATGACAAAAGACACAATCTCTTGCTTCATAATTATCTAATCTAATTTTTACCCTTGCACACCAGAATACATACAAAAACAATCACTACAATTCAAGCAAGTGTTGAATCAAAATAGCACAAACCCAAACTATAACTATAAGATGCCAAGCAATGTAACCTCGTCAGTAAAAATAAAATAAAAGAAACCAAGCATATGCCACCCCACATGCTGAAATGAGAGAAATGAAGGACAAAAACCTGTCTTCTGGAACTCTGTACCTCATAGCTGGCCACTTTCGTGACAAATGCTTGCATAGACTTTGATATACCTTTTAGATCAAAATTATCAGAACCATTGCTGGGCCCATCCTCCTCTTTGATTTCTGTTTCTTTTGAATTGTAAAATCTCCACTCCTTTTGCCTCTCTTGAAGAGCGGTATTTAGTCATCTTCTCCCCACCATAAAGCCATGAATCATCATCAGATGGTGGTAGCTCCTGATCCTTAAAGTCATCAGCAGACTCAGGAAGGGCAAGGATCTCATCTATTCGTCGCACTGGAGCACTTAGCATAGCACTGCTTTTTAAAATATTGGCTGCAGCAGGCTAAGGAATACTTATATGACACACAAGGGCATCTCAGACAAGAATCATGAAAACAGTAATATCAGCATATTGAGCAATAAGAGGAGAAAATGGTGAATCACGCAGAGAGAAAAAAGTACCATTGCCGTAAACAATATGACCATGCCACTTACATAGAATTTTCAAGCTTTCCTTTTAGTAAGGCAAGAAGTAAATATACAAGACTAACTTCTCTTGAGATCAGATCTTTACAAAATCCAGTTCCATTTTTTTTTCTTTTTCTATTAATGAATAAGGCAAAAGGTTTACAAAATACAGTATCATTTATGTATACACAAATTCTGCTGTGTAGAAGTTTCAACCTTTCCTTTTGGACGCCTAGGACACATATAGAAAGAAAACAACAATTTGAACTCATTATTGAAAATCCATGGATGGACGGTCATAAGATGTTGTATCATCAAAGAAAGAAGCATAAATCAAGAAATATAGCTACACAGACACCCAAGAGACTTTTTAGCCTAGGACTCGTGAAGCTGCAAATGGAACCAGACAGATCCTGATAATGCAATGCCATATTTTAACGATATGCAGAAATTATCCTGATAATATGAATGCTATGAATTTTACCAACTCCATATAGATATTATTGGTGATGTTCTCTAATGATGTAGCTAACAATTCTTGTTTGTTATTCTACAATAATATCATTACAACAAGCCACTGCATACACCTTCCCCCTGGCAGGGAAGATAATCAGACATATATGCACCAAATGATAGATACTTAATCCCGTTGTAACAACTTCTGATTCGTTGTCAAAGTGCATTTCTAGAATTTCGCCCCAAAAAAAATCAATACTTTTATATAAACTACCGAGCAAGAGATACCTTTCTCTAGCATGCAGTGAACTATTCTTGTAATACTCCTCAGCATTCTGCATCAATCTTTTATACTCCTTTGATCCTGGCAGCAGCCCTTCAAAGTATCCACTCCGTTCTAGACTCTGCCTAAACGCATCCCAAGTACTCCCTTTTCCCTCCATGCCCTGCCTCTTTTTCAACTGATAGATCATCTCAAATCCACAAGCAATCTTCATTCCCAGCTCAGCTTCCATATAAGCACCCACATCGCTCCTAGGTGGCAAAGCCGGATAACATTTCGGCGCCTGGAACAAGCTTGCTGCATCAACTGTGCATACATTGCCCTAGACATCCTAACCACTCACCTGCACCAGCTCCTCCCCACTCCCTTTCTCCAAAAACTTCTCCATCTTCGCCGCGAACTTCATTGTATTTCATATCCCTATCGTAAAAACCCTTCAACAAAGCAAGTGAAATCAAACAAGGCTCGTGCTTTAGCACCTTTGCCACTGACACCGGAACTCTAACCCTAACCTTATGCACATTCTTCCGCTCCCATTGGGATACTCCTTCAACCTATTGTCTATCCGACGCTGCACTCCTCGGGTGCTCTAGTTTGAAGAGAACTGACATTATTGCTTAACAAAACTAGCGCCTCATGGAGTGACGGGATAGAGGGTATCAGAGAATTATGGATAATATGAAGTAACCCACCTCGGATGAAAACCCGATTTGTTGCCGTATCCGGGTTAACCCAACGAGGGAGATGAAAAGCGGTTTCGATTAACAAGAACTCGCCGTCACTGTCCCAAACACGAATTGATACATTAGGGAAATGTTTTGAGGTTTCGAAAAGCAGTAACACGACGAACCATTCGTCTTCCAGGTTATCTCCGTAACGGAGTTTGCCGGAGAGATGCGGAGGAGTGGCGGTGGCGGAAACGAAGAGGGTGAACGGTTCGTGCTGCCATATGTAATTGGAAGTGAAAGGAGAGAGAGTTTGGAGAATTTGGAGGTGAAGGGATTGGAGTTGAGAAGTGATGGTGGTGGGAGGGGAAGTGGAGTTCAAGGAAAAGTCTGGGTATATGGAGAAGAACACGGTGTCGTCTGCTGGCCGGGAGTTTTTCTGGGAGAATATGTTATGGAAGCGGCGGCGTAAGGGTCTTGCTCCGCCATGGTCGGACACTGTCTCGCCGGAAAGTTGATCGCCGGTCAGGTTCTGGAACTTGGAAGAACAAGTAAGAGTGAAAGCTCGAGAAATCGGGTTTTTTCGTCCCGCCTAATATTGGTTTTTTTAGTTTTTCGGGTCGGGGAGAAAATGGGCTGGCTCGAGCATTTTAGGGCCAATACGCTATCTGGATAATCAATCAAGTGTTCGTATTCACCCAAAACGGGTAACTTACAGGAATAGACCTAAATAGGCCGCGGTTGTCTTGAACATTTAGCCTCTATTAAAAAAGATAAAAAGCCACCTCACATGAAAGCACTCAGCCTTTTACTATGATTCAAAGAAGAGTCAGATCATTAGTGTCTATTATAATGTAATATTATTTCATATTTTTATAAGAAATTATTTTCACGGCTTGAATTCAGAATATCCCATCACATGACAAAGCAACTTTACCACTACGCGTAAATTTTCCTTAAAAAGAAATTAAAAAAATTTCCGCTAAAAATCTATAAAAATTTCACGAGACATCTATTTTGACAACGCCATTTAACTTTCTACAACAACTCAAACCTTTTCCAAATGGCTTCCCATTTTTCTTCGAAGTAACTCCTCTTCGTATGGTCATTGCCACCAAAGCACCTCCAATCATGACCATCAATCTTCATAATCACAAATAACATAGTCATAAAACATAACTCCACTGCTAATTATGGCTATCACATAAATATAAAACCAACCAAAAATTTCTAAAAAGTCGATAAAATTGATAAACAAATCCCAAAATAATGGAAAAATAGGATTTTTTTCTTCTTTAATACTTCCATATATAGTATAAATGATATCTCTGATTGGTGTATACATGTATTTTGAAAATGTAATAACATTAATAGATAAATTTAAGAGTATAGTGAGGTTCTTGTGGTGTAGTTTATTTTTGTGTATTTTATCTTTGTATATATAAATATATAATAAAGAATAAAAGATTCCTTCGTCCTTAATCGCATCATATTTCGGGTTTGAAATTTAAATATGAATTTCTTTATTGGGAATGCTTTCACCATAATGAGCTCGCAACACGCAATCCGAATGCCTGCAGGCTTAGTATGAATATCCTAATAGAAAACTAAAAATATATAATAAAGAATAGTAACAAATTTTAGTGTCAATCACTTGAAAAAGGCTTTGAAGGGAGAAGTTTAGGGAATTTTCTATGAACTCTTGGAAGATATCTCATTTATAGTTGAAAATTCTGTGCTTGTTGCTTCGTGATTCATGTAAATGATCTACTTTTCACGAGGGCAATAAGGTAAATAAGCATATACACGAATTTGGTAAAAAAACATATTTCACATCATGTTGTCGATGTATTTTAATCTATTATAACAAATTATTTTTCATTTTATTTAGATTATCAAGCTAATATTAATAACAAAAATTACTCACAATTATCATTTAAATGACCTCTGACGATGGAAATTGCAACACATAACATTGATATTGGTACTTTGTGTACAAAATGTACATGCTTTATTACTTTCTAATAACTCAAACCTATTCGTGACAAGGCTTAGGCTTAGTACAATAGATTTTTGTGTTTGAATTTTTTCAAATTAAGACACATCAAAAGTTTAGTGCAACGAGCCACTCAAACTTTTCCCAAATGATCTCCCATTTTCCCTCACAATAACTCCTCTTCATTTGATCATTGCTACAAAAACACCTCCACTATGACCACCATCTTCTTGATCTTGGTAATCACAAACAACATAGTCATAAACTATAACTCCACTACTAGCTATGGCTATCATACAAATAGAAAGACCAGCCCAAAATCCAAAAAGTGGATAAAATTGATAAACAAACCAAAAGTAAAATAAAGAAAAATGCAAGAACCATATAACAAATCCCAACAAGCTCTTCTCCAATGAATGCTTTTCTAATGGAAGGCTTTGATGTATAGATGATAAGTAAAATGCCAAGAAAGAACTGAAGTATATGAACAAAACGAAAGCTAACAACGAGTACTGACTGTTGATATACGTTTTGTATATCATGCTAACAGTGTTGAATATGATTAAGAGGTTTTGAACACAAACTAGTGTGAATGGTACTGTAGAATCTGTCATGTGAGTAGTATTAGGAGATCTTCTTCTTTTACTAGTACTAATTTGTGTATACATGAATGTCAAATGAACTTTTTATAAGAAGAGAGAAAACAAAGACTTTAATTTGTGTCTGTGTGTGTGTCTGTGTGTGTGTGTTACATCTTTGTGTATATATATATAGGTAATAAAGAATATAAAGTGACAAAAATGTCATGTCAATAATAATTAGTTACTTAAAGACTTCTTATTTTAGTTAATAGAAATTGTGGAGTTGTTTCTGTGAACCTTCTTGGAAGATGCACATACACTTTGTGGAAATTGCTTGTTGCTTTCTTGGTTGGCTCCTGAAAATAGTGTATTACTGTAGTAAATATTGCTTTTCTTCTGTTCAATTTATACGATATATTTTTTTTTTTTTTTTTTAATTATAAATTTTTTTATTTTTTTTATTTTTTTTATTTTTTTTATTTTTTTTATTTTTTTTAACATTTTTAATTTTCTCTTTTTAAATTTAATTTATTTTATGAGTAATTTTAAAACATTGCAAAGTCTTTTTATATTTCTTAAACTTTATACCAAGGAGGGCGTAAAATTTTACTTATTAATACTAAAAGTGAACATAATGTTGTGTGTATTCAAGTGTGAAAGAAAATATTAACCATGAAAATATTTCTAGAAAAATAAGTAAATTTTTTACTTTTTTTTGTGTGTGTGTTCGGTAGGGATGGAGAGTTATCGGAGTAGGGTGAAAATGAAGTATGTTGGGATCGAGACGATTCAATCAATATAAAATGATATTTATGAAAATTATTTTTCCTAAATTCCTCTAAAAATAAAGTCATTTTTCACGAGTCAATTTTTTTATTTTACTGAAGGATCGGACGGTCTAAATTAAGCAAGAGATAATCACCGTTGATTTTTACACCTTTCCTAATTCTCGTTTAATCACAAGTTTCAAAGCATTAACAATAAATCAATCCGAAATTTGCTCTGAAAAAATGTGCTACGGCGGTCAACGATTACCGTCCAAAGACGACGACCGACCCGAACCGGACCCGAACTTCACCGGCGGCGAACGAGGACACCGTGGTGGTCGAAAATCTACGGGACAGGTTAGCAGAGACGGAGGCTCGGCTGGAGCGAGCCAGGGCTCGGGAAGCCGAGCTGAGCCGGCAGCTGGAGGAGATGAAGAGGTTCGTCTGCGTTATGGAAATTCTCGAATGTTACCTCAAGCGCCGATACAGAGAACAGCAAGTTAGAACCCTAGCAGTGGTTAACCAGAATAAAATATGTATAGGGTGAAGGTAAATTTGAAGTAAAGAAGGCTAAATTCGGGCCTTTTCTTCTTTGATAAAAGATTTTACGTGGGTTAATGGATTCTTAGGGTTTCAAGGTTTGGATTGCTTCATGTAATCATATGTGTTGTGATTGTGGTTATTTTCAGTGTGATGTTGAATAGTAAAGCAATTGAACTTGGAATACTCTTCACTTACTGTTCTATGTGTTTAGCTTGGTGGTAATGTGGATTATAAACTTCGAATAGTGGAGCTAAGCAGTATAGTGAGTTATCGAGAGTGAAGTTCCTCGAGGAGCTGAAATGGAAGTTGGTTGTGCAAGTTTTGCTGTTAAAAGTTGATTGCTTAGGCTTCAACAAGAAATTGCTAGGATGAGAGCGTTGGTATTTGGATTTTCACTGGTAATTTCTTGTTAGTAGATTATGGTTTGATTTTTTCCTAACAATGTCTAGATGAATCAAACAGTGTAGACATGGATGTTTTTCTGTGCATTGATCATTGAATCAAATAATGTATATGCAGGCTTGGAGATTGATATATTTTGTGCAAATCAAGAAATTTTAGAGTTTCTTGTCATGTGCTATTTTATAGTCGCGAAGGTGCCCTTTTGTTTGCATGTGCCTGTGATTTACAGAAATTACTTGCATTAGGGTAGACTGTGTCTACAACACACTCCCTGGGGTGGACCCTTCCTCGACCTTGGTAATGCGAGCTTTGTGCAATCGCCGCCCTTGTTACCTTTGTTCACTAAGGTCCATTGCTAGCTTGATATGCCCTTAACTTCATTGACTTTCTGACATGTAATTGGGATTTCTACCCTAGCATACGATTAGTACTATCTAGTGATATTATGGTCTGGATAGATACCGATTGTATGATATAAACACACTCGAGTTTTAAAAGTTTCGCATTTATATTTGGTGAAGGATAAGGTATGGTGGTGAAAATGCAAATTGTTAGGTTACCTGATCAACCTCTGGCTTAAACTCTGAGCCTGTGAAGAAAGGCAAATGCTTTTTGAGTGGATATTTTCTTTGCTTTGATTTTAAAAGATTCCTTGACGATATAAAAATTGAGTACAGTTAATGTGTTCTGCTGGCTCAAGCTTGCTCATGTAACTAGCATTGATCTTTTTTTGGATTTTGTCAGCCTCAGTAATAGTCTAATTTTTTGTTTTGAGCTGACAGTAATCTTTCTTTTGTAATTTCTCTTTGTTCTTGCATCTGCTTGGTGCTATTAATGAAGTTTCTGCTTCATAAAACAATTGAGTACAGCTAACTTGAAAAATGAGAAGATAAATCCTAGAAACTGGAAATAATGGGTTATTCCTTGGTACTGCTTATTGAATGACTCAGACAAAATTTATGTTTCCCTTAACATATATTATTGCTACTGGACACTAATATAGACATTATTAATTAAGTGTCCAATTGAAATCATCTCCTTTTCGCGTGATGGACCAGCACCAGGTACATGAGATCATATACCACATACTCAATGGTGTAGAGGTCATGCCAAAAGGTTATATGCCTTACTTCTTATACCTCTGTTTCTTCTTGACTGCCTTAGGCAATTGATCGTTGGATTGCAACTACCTTGAAGGAATTGCTTCTGGCACATGTAGGACATAGGTAATGGTTCAGCAATATGAAGGCTTGAGTAGTTTATCTCAATATGAAGGAGTCCATAGAATTATCTTAGAGGTCGTTTTTATTAAGTAAGGTCATTTTATAAATGAAAACCAGCATCAAGTGATTGCTGGTGATTACAAACAATTATAAAAAAGTTCCAGAGCCCCTTTCTGACTGTGAAGAGAACTAATTAAATCGAGCAAGGTTTGTGTATCATGTACATTTCCATATTGCTCTGAAAGGAAAGCATAGAAATGCAATGAAACTTATGACTAGTTACATTTTCCATTTTGTCTTAAAAACTTCTAGAGTTTCTTTTCTTCATTTGATCCACCAAATTGCAGCAGGGATGGCATTCCATAGTTTCACCCGATGCCACTCTTTCCTCCTGTTGGCCAACCTTGAAGAAAATCTAAGATATCACTTGGCATGACCCACTTGATTCCTAACATAATGAGGAAGAGGTCCCATAGCTGAGCTGTGAACTTACAATGAAGAAAGAGATGATTGGTGTCCTCCAATCGTTCTTTACAGAGAAGGTATCTGCTGCAGATGGTCTTTTCTCTCCTCTGTAAGCTGCATTGAGTTAGGCATGCATTTTTGCCTGTCGACCAAGTGAAACATTGAACCTTGTACGGGGCATAGCTTTTCCATATTTGTCTCCATGCCCAAGAGGGATTTGAGTTTGGTATGTTGGTGAGCAGTGAATGGCAAGACTTGACCGAGAAGGTGTCATCCTTTTTATCTTTCCAACATATGCAATCTGCTTTGTTAAGAGAAGTAGTGGAGGAGCCAAGTTGCAGTAAATGAAATGTTCTATCGACTTTCCAATTGTTACAACTTCTCCTGAAGACAATATTCCAGCCCTGTGTGGAGTTGTAATCTGCAACATATGCTGCCTGATTAACTGCCAGTGTATAAAATGATTCATGCATCATGTCAAATATAAGATGTTGAAAATGTACGGTTGAGTTCTCTAGGGGAGTCATATATGACACAAGCTAAGAGGTCTCCTGCAGAAGATTTTTCATTGAAGATGGTTTTGCAAGTTTTTAACTTACAAACTTATTATTCTTTTCCTGAATTTGCTGGTGGTTCACCAGAACTTAATGATGGATAGTGTGATTCAATAGGGAAATGTACACGCAACACGTTCTTCCATTAATGACAGTTGCCTTTCTATACAACGGTACCTGTTCTTGAGAAAGCAATGTGGTCTTTTCTGCTATTGGTTTATGAATGGCATTGCTTCACATATTTGGCAGTACTGGTCTCTTTGGCAGTTCCATGTTGCATCATTTTTCTATTATAGTTCTTTACCAGTGATTTTGGAAATGGTATCAGAATGATTTTGCTTCCATTCTGTGAGCCTAAAACCAGCTAGCCTCTACTTTTATCTTTATCTAGAAAACTTGTTTCTTGCTCTTAGCATCGCTACACAATATGTTATTGCTTTTGAAATTCCATTCTTCCATATTATTAATATTGGTGTGCTGACTGGATCCTGCGCCAGCACTCACCGTACGGCCCGTCCAAGCTCACGAGCACAGGTTGCCTACGTATCTTGTTGCTCACGAGCAGGTGGAGTGGCACCAAGTGTTGTAGTTGGGATTTCAACCTGGAATTTGTTTTTGTTTTTTTTTTATTTATTTTCATTTTGGTGTACCCTGTTTGGGCCATACTAAATCCAGATTCGCATCGGGAAGTCCCACATTTTCAACATGGAATTGACATTTATGCGTATAGTTCTTGTCAAATCATTGACAATTTTAGCATGGGGTGTCAGAGGTTTTGTGAAATGACAAAGCATGGGCTGTTGTTGCCTTGAAATACAAAATGTTGCACATGAACTTTTCTTGTGTGCTGGAGTCTGAATCACTCTACATCTCCTTTATGTGTATACACACACACCTCCTCTTTTTGGAATCCAATTTTTATCTCATAAAAGCACATGTTTACTGATACTTTTGCACTGGGAGAAGTCCAAATTACTTGTAGATGACTAAGTTGAATGTTTATTGCCACCATGGCTAGTCACCTAGTCTTGTTGATCCCTTTGTTAAAGTTTAAACTGTTCCAGAATGAGAAATAAGGGAAAAGGGCGATTTTGTAATGGATTTTGGTTATAAATACAAACATGCATATGATTTAGTTGTCAACGGCGGTTTTCTTGCCATTCATTTAGCTTTTGGTGGGTAAGGCTATTCGGTCATAATAGAGGTAGCAAGTGTTTGATGGAATATATCATAATTTTGAGATACATAAATTTGTTATGCATTCTAGAATAATAACATATTCAATGTAATTTCACTAGTGGAATTTAGGAATAAAAATATATAGAGTGTAATTTCACAAGTGGAGTTTAGGAAGGGTATTGTATACGCAGTCTTATTTTTAACTCGTGGTAGCGAAATTGTTCTGATAGACTTAAGCTCAAGTAAAATATATCAAATCAAATACAAAAAGGAAATACAAGAATAAAGAAGCTATGTTGAAAATAATGGAGAAAAACACTAGCCGCAATAAATAATGAAGAAGGCGTGATAAAATAAACAAGAAAGAGAAGAGAAACAACTAATAACACGTAGCCAAAATAAAAATAATAAAAATAAAAAAAGATAGCATAAAAGCAATAAGAACAATATTGATAAGAAAAATTAGACAACAATATAACTATCTCACATTTCCTCCGTTTCAAAATATAAGTGATGTTTAGCTTGAACACACCCGTTAAAAAAACTACTTATTCTTTTAGTACTAATATATTTTACCCACTTACCCTAATAAATATATTTAAAAAATATAACTCTTTAATATTTTTTATCCTAATTTTCAATCTTTATATCTAAGATTCGATTTTCTCGATACCGTATCGAGTGATGCAAAATTAAACATGATAAAAAGAGGATTCGAGGAAAATGAGTATCTTGGAAAGAGAGCAAAAAAGGAGCTTCCTCATTCTCCAACCGACATTTCCACGACAGAAATACTAAAGTTTGATTTGTTTCCAATCTGTGAAACTTTTAGCTGACTTTTAATTTAAATATAAGAAAATTAAAACTTTATGACTTTTTATTTATCTCATCTCTAAAAGGAAGTTCCTTACTAGAAAAATTATAAAAACAATAAACTTTCTAAATTATTTGTGTATAAAAAGATTAATTAACTTTTTCCTACCTCAGGGTATACTTAGAGCTTACGATTTTGGCACTAATCCTAAAGGGAGAAAAATGAAAATCCAAAGTTTCTGCCAGTGGATTTTTAGTTTGAATTTGAAGTATTTTTTAAGTTAAAATAAAATTTTCGAATATAAATTTATGTTGATTAAAATTTAAAATAAATATCGAAAATCGAGTAGAAAACTAAAAAAAAATTGAAGAAATGAGAAGTAGAATGGTAGCAAAGACAAGATGATGAAGTCTAAGGACTTTTGTTTGGTTACGCATCATCAACAACTCCAAAGTGGCAATCTTATCTTGTTCCTCAAGGTTGTCAAAATACATATAATTACTATACTAATATAGAGAAAATTTTGATTAGTTTAATTTCTTTTCAAGATGTAAAGTCCCTAGTGGATCTTGATAGAATAGACATTAATATTAATTTTTTTTTGATATTTGATATTTATATTAAGGTTTGATTAAATTTGAATTTAATTAGAAATCGAATATGGGAAGATAAAACACTCTACCGTAGACAATTTCATACTCAAAGTTCAAACTCAAAACCACCGATTAAAAGAAAAAGTACTTATTACTTGACCACTACTCACTACTAAAAAGTTATTATTTTTCACATTGATTTTCCACTAAAAATGTTAGGTGTCTATTGCCACCGACACGTTGAAAATAAAGTGTTTTCATATGAAAAAATCATAAAATTTGATAAGATGATTTCGTACCTAAAATTTAAATCTAAAAGAATCAAGATTTTTAGTTAAAAACAAAAATACTTATCGCTCCATCACGACTCGTATCTGTATATAAACTTCACTTTCATTAGTTTTCTTTACATTTCTTTTTCCAATAAACCCTTTGAATTTGTGCTTTCCACTAATAATAACACACTGTTTCTTGTTAAAACTTTACTAATCACCTATTAATTTCTAGCCAACCAAATCATGACAATTAGCCTATGGTTTAAATACTTAGTGCTACTTTGCACATGGATTACTAATATATAACCTACTATTTTCTTTCATCTTTATTACTTACACATTAATTAAAAGCTCTTGTGTCCATTTCACTTTATGTAAGAAATTTTTTATTTTGAAAATACAAAGTTTGGTACCTCTCAGTAGGCTGTCAATATCAATCACTAAATAGAAATTAAGTTAGAGAAAATCAATGCCTTACTTACAAGTCAATAGAATATAGAAAGACAGAATACACATGACGTATATGTGTCAGATGAATTAAAATCTTAATAAATTTTATTTTTTATTAGACGAATGTTCACATATGTTTTACAGTACCCTTCGAAGTTTTGAATACATGCCCCGAGCATGAAAGTGTAGACTTTATCCTTATTTATACGAGACAAAAAGGCTACTATTTTCATAAACCCACGACTTTAAAAAAGTGTAATCAAAAATAGAATTGATGAAGCGGTCGGAACACCACATCATCACCGAGTCCATGAATCACTCAAGAGAACAGACAATTTTCTTTCCTTTTACAAGGTAAAGACAACAAGAACATATGGACAACATGCTTGCAAACTAAGGGAGCCAAAGCACCTATTTTTGAAAAAGGGACATTATTATAGTAGTAACTCTCCCCTAATGACAAATCTCACTATTTCAACGGCAACTGACATAATAGTGGCATTCTTGTCTTTACACTTCTGCATCATCCTAAGAAGGTTCAGCTTGTTGATAGCAACAGCTGAGCGGTAATGTGAAAGAGAAAAGAAAAACAAATAAAAAATATAGTAGTACTAGCTAGTTTTTGAGCTCTTTACTGGCCCAGCAGTGGCCATTCGGTTTGAAAGAGCTCAAGAAAACCATATTCACTTCACTCTGGCACCCCCATTATTGCACTAGAAAGTTCACTCTTTCTTTGCCTAAAGTTTGGTTCTTTTCCTGTTTTTGGGCAGTGGGGGTGAGAGAAGCAGAGGAAAGAATTGGTTTTGTTGGTGTTTTTCTTGATACCCATCTGAGGGAAAAGTGAAATGGAAGGTGGGTCGAACTCAGAAATGAAAGAGAGAGTGGAGAGGCAAAAGGGTTTAAACCCAAAGATTGAGCCTTTTGTACCAAAGAAAGGTCATGATCCTAGAGAGTTGAAATCTTGGGCTAAGAGGACTGGTTTTGTGTCAACAACTTTCTCTGGGGAGACTGAAAGAGGTGGTCTTAGTAGAGGATTTTGATAGTGGGAGAGATCTGAATGTGAGGAATGAGAGTGCTGGATTTGACTTGGAAAGAGGGGTTGATAAAACTGAAACTGTATCTCCAAAGATTGAGCTTGATCCCATTTTGGGAAGGGCAAGGAATAGAGGGGTTGAAATTGAACCAGTTTTGGGGTCAGTTGATGAGGGTTTGAGAAATGTAAGAGGAAGAGGAAGAGGAGAGAATCTTGGGAGGAGAGTTGAGATGGAGCCTATATTGAGAGCTCATAATGAGGAGAGGAAAGATGCTATGAATGAGAATGAAAATGATAATAGTGCTAATGGAGCTGTGAACGGCAACGGACACACAGTCTCAAGCATGCTCCAGTTACAGAACCAAGGAAGGATGATGGCAATGTGGATGAAGAAGTGGAATGGGTGTATATTCGATGGCGAGGATCCTAGTTATGGAGGGTGGCATCAGTCTCCGTGGATAAAATGTGGACTAAGGGAAAACTTGGTCTTGGTTAGTACCTATTCTGCTTCTAGCATTGTTGAATGTTGCTCTTGTCATTGACTTGGCAATCATTTTTCCCTTATACTTGGTTGTGATTCTTGTGAATGTCTATGTCAAATAATTTTGACAGAAACTTAAGAATCTTTTGGAATAGCATCACTAAGAAGAAACGGTTCTGCAACCATCTAGGTAGAGTACAAAGAGGAGCAGGGAGAAGTATCCTAGTAATGTAGGCGAGTCAGTGAAATTACTATGAATGCCCCTACTCTAGCTGTCTATTTATTTATTTATGTACCATTACAATAATGCTGCTCAACTTGATGTAAGGAACTGTAATCAGCTGGCTTGCTTAAATTTGTACAGAATGGTCCTTCTGAAAGCAAAAGAGGGAGGGGAGTAAGTTGTGAACTTTTAAAATTTAGTCGGTTTTAGTCTGATCGAAACTGAGATAATAAGCTGCATAACAAACTCATTAGTCTTTCAGTTGAACAAGTATGAAGATAAATAGCGTCCTTCTTGCTTTGGAAATATGTTCTTTGATTGAAAAGATTCCAGCTCGATCCTTGCTTAATAAAGTTCTGATTTGATAATTACCTGAATTGATTTTGGTCCAAGGACTTCCCTTCCTGACTGATGCTCATTGTTTAGTATCTTGACTCAATTTCATCTAGATGTGATGCTTTGTGATTTCTACTCATCAAGGTCTTCAATCTTCGATTGTGTTCTTTAGAGATCCTTTATCCTTCATTTGAGACGGTTAAATCCTTGCTTTCCATTAAAAGAACACCTTGATTGTCTTCTGCAGAATCTCCATCTTCAATCAGTCTTAACTTAATTCTCTTGCATAGCACTTGTCCTCCATTTGTTCCCTTGGACAGATTTGCACCGATCCAAGTTGCGATTTTGTGACTGCAAACTTAACTTTATTAGTGACACACTGACACGTCCTTTTCCATTCCAAGATTGTTAACATCATTAAGCTCTTTAGGGATAACACCTTCACAATGCTGGATTGCCTTGGTTGATCTGAATTGAAAGGGTAAGTTCCTTAAGGAAGCCTTTTGTTGAAAGTAAATGCAAGCATAAGAATCATTTAAAAGCTACCTCATTCAATGTACAGTTGACAACTTATCCACAACAAGAAAAGACAATATACAGTAGACATAAACGTAGGTTGCTCAATGCGAACTAATCTATCTATATTATACTAAAAGTGAAAGTTGAATTACCAAAATATCCTTAAAAGTTGATAGACATTTTACCTTCACCAAAAAAATTACCTTAATTAATTGATTAATCTGAACTACATTGAACCGGGTAAAAAGGAAAGAGTTTCATTTGACGGTACTTATTGCACCTAAGCAAATTATCTTTTTTATTTACAATGTCAACCTTCTCACCTTTTAACTTTAATTTGTGTGCTCCTTTCAGCTTCCACCAGTGAAAAAATTCATGCATAGCCTTTCACATTCGTTATTGCACTTTATAAAAGTGCACAACGGCGTCAAATCACTTCAATTCAATTTATCATTGTAACCTTTCTCTTCTTTCTATCGAGGCCTTATCAATTGGGAAATTCCCTTTTCCCCCATAAAACCCATTGCTATTTTCATTTGGCATATCGCCAAATCTGCAACTAACTGATAAATTTATTTCTTCTTTTGTTTGTTGACTTTCTAAAAGAGATATTTCCAAGATTGACTTAATAGCTAAAGAAGAACTTAAGAAACAAAAACATGAGAATACTTGGTTCTATGGGAATAGCAATATATCCACTGATCACTGTATCCATCGTTCTAATCTTAAAGGAAGAAAATAGGGAACATACCACACTAATCTGATGCTTATACCAAATCAATGAATGCAAGAGACATGTCTTTCATACACATATTTATCACTTAATCATGGTTAAGTGATATGCATTTTCACTTTAATTTTTACTCCCTCCATCCCAATTTATGTGATGGTATTTGACTAGGCACATAAAGTTTAAGTAAACAAAGGAAAACTTTTGAAACTTGTGGTATAAAAATAAATTGTAAATATTTGTGTCACTACAAGTAATCTCAGGATAAACACAAATATTTTAAAGTTAAATTGTTACTAAATATAGAAGTATTATTCTTATCGGGACTGAGTAAATAAGGAACAAGTGCTATATAAATTTGGACAGAGGGAGTAGTTGTTAAGGCAAATTGCTTGATTTGGTGTAAACACTACGTGCGTATGTATTTACTAGAACTAATAATTATTAGATCTAGTGATTAACCTATGGTAAGAACTTACACACACCCAGTGTTTACATCAAACTATATTAATTTATCACGGTTAAATAATAAATTGACGTGAGAATGTGTATTAGTTAACTATGGTTCAATGATAACAATGTATGTGACAGTACTCATTGGCTTGTTGCAAACATCAAGTGTGAGTAAATTTTTACCCCACCGGGTGTTTATAGTTTAACCAATAGATGCAAGACATTTGTTTGCATATAAACTTCTTTCACATAACCATGCTAATTAATATATATTCTCACATTATTAAATCACTCAACCATGATAAGTTGATGTAGTTTGATAAACACCGGGTGGTAAGTTTTCACCCCTAAATACTAGGTAGTCAGTACAATGAACTTATCTTTTTAAGAAAGACAACTATAAGCTCCCTTATTAAAAAAAAAGAAATAAATTTATTTGTCTGTTGCAAATGGTGCTGAGCAGATACACCAAACGAAAGAGCAATATATTATAAATGAAAAGAAAAAAGGAAAAACTCTCAATTGGTAATGCTCTGTCAGAAATCAAGAGAAAAACAATAAAGTGAATTGGAAGTGGGGATTTGGCACATTGTTGTGCACTTTTGCTAAAGTGAAATAAAAGATGTGAAAAGGTTATACATGAATTTTATTAATGGTAGAAGATAAAAGAAGCAAATAAATTGAAGTTGAAATAAATTGTTTTGCCATTACTTTCACTCTTTTCTTTCTACGGCAAAGTTAGTATTTTCCTGATAGTATCATATCTTCTTCACCTGCAGCTTGTTAAACTAAATAAAATTCCTTTTAACTAGGATGATTCCAAAAGTGCTTCTTGTACCCGCAAGAGTGGCGAGTTGGTTGAGTAGGAGATCTCCCAAATGGGGGGTCTCAGATTCAAAATCCCCTGCATGCTTTGTCGGCCTAGCTAGTCGCCTAGTGCGGCTTACTCCTCCTGTGTGGTTTGCAGGTTATTATGGATTTTACTCCTGCGCACTAGATGGGTAGTGGGGGTTGTGGATTTCCTTATCATTAGTATGTGCTCATCCAATATGCATTAATAGTTTTGGACTATAAAGAATTTATTGCTGAAAGCAAGATATTTTGACCAAATAGACAGATCTATGAAGCTTCCATTGGATAATATAGAGTTAAGAACTTATGCCATTTGATCACAAAATTGTCTTTCCATCAGAAAAATTGAATAAATACACGTGTGAGATGTATTATGTTACCGTTGTCATAGGATATAGTCTAATATAAATATTATGGTGAATTTTATTCTTGATGAAGTAATAAAGACTTATCATGGTGAAATTTATTAGACACACGATCTCCTGATATTCTATGTTGATCACTATTGACCTTCTTTTGGTCTTTAAACTGCAGTGCCTCTTATGTACTATGGGTTGCAGCACTATTTGTCATTGGCAGGTTCACTTATTTTTATCCCTCTGATTATTGTTCCCACCATGGGTGGAAGTGATGTGAGTAGTAGTTTCTGCGAACTTGCAACTTGAGTTACAGTAGAATATGTGGGTAAGTTTTCGTCATTCTCATTCATTTCTTCCATATTGATGACAGAAAGATACTGCCAATGTGGAGCTCACGATGTTGCTAGTGTCTGGGCTTTACCACAATATTGCACTCATATTTTTTGGCAATTCGTCTCCCTTTGGTTCAAGGGAGTTCATTTGTATATTTGGCTCCTGCATTAGTTATCATGAATTCTGAGGAGTACCGGAATCTTGCTGAGCATGTAAGTTAAACAGTTATCCTAGTGAGACTTTGTTTAGGTAAATGGTTTTTATGTATCAATTTTTGCATGTGTACTGAATATGTTCAAATGATTACATTTCCTTAACTCTACTACCACTTGAAGGTGTTGATTATTTCCAGAACAAATTGCTCCTGTAACTTTGTGCAATAGAGGCTTGGAAAGCTATGTATGTGTCAATCAGTTACAATCTATAGTTTTTACACTGCATGTCCCATGGAACATTTCTAGAATGATCGTGTTTGTTCCTCATAATGTTGTGTCAATATTGACTGCACGTGAAATTTATTTATCCTATATAGTTTTTACATGCTCTTATAATAGATGATGGATTTTTGTTGATGGAAACTTTTCGGGTATCCACAGAAATTTAGGTACATAATGAGGGAATTACAAGGAGCTATTATTGTTGGATCGATTTTCCAGAGCTTCTTGGGTTACAGTGGCTTACGTCCCTTTTTCTACGGTAATATTTGAAAACTCTACTCATTACCTTCTTGACCAGCACCCGTTTTGTGAATTTCCCTTGTAGGAGAACTTAGAAAAGTTGTGTTTCTTTTCTAAATAATATGAAGTAAATGCAGTTTATACAAATGGTCTTCTGATTTTGCATGCTATTGAAAAGTAAACAAGTAAACCACTAATAATGGATTTTGAAATGTTGTTATTTACCCCATTACCAATTAGCTAGGAAGCCCTGGAAATGCAATTGGTCTTGATCTCCTTGAATGTGGCTAGTCTTAACTATTTAGAAGATGGGTCAAGGAGACTTGTTTCTTGTTCACATTTATAGCACTATATCTTGAATATTCATGCCTTACAGTTTCACGAGGAAGTCAAGTTCCCAGCTGGGAAGTGTTACGTGACAGCTTTTCAGAAAGCATAGGAACCATTTAGCTTAAAATATATTCTTTTCTATTTACAAATATGACTTTATATAGACAGCAAGATATCATAATCAACTTAAGCATCAAGAAAGATGGATTACTTATAGATTTTGGGATCTATAAAACCTCAGACAATTGTCTGTATAAGTTAAAGGTTTATCCGGACTAGCTTTGGGTCATGGTTGTATGCATTAGATCAGTCTTTTTAGTTCTGTTTTGACTTCTGCTAAGAATTAATCAATATGTTTTAAGAGCATATATCCTGCAGGTTCATAATCCTGGCCGTGGTTAAAAATCAACAGTAGCTGCAGTGGTGGGTTTAGCATTTTTTAGCTATGGCTTTCCCACAAGCTGGTAGTTGTGTAGAAATCAGCCTTCCTCAGATACTACTTATCCTTATTTTTACCTTGGTAGGTAACCATGTGAATGTTTCGTGATTGTAATATCTATTTCGTATGCTTTGTAAAAATGGGAGTTCTTCCGTTTTTTTTAACGCACCTTTATTACTTGATAAGATAAAAAAAAGGTTTGTGGTGGCATGGATAAAATATTTTCTTTTTATATCAGATAGTGAGCTGATTTTCTGTGTCTCACTTTTCCATCATTTCTCATTGCAGTACCTTGGAGGAATATCCATTTTTGGTCACCGAGTGTTTCGTATATATGCAGTACGTATTTTCTGCTCTTCCTCGTATTTCTCTTTTTGCCTTCAAAGAACAAGAGAATATTTGTGAACTTAGTTCCAAGACCTTGTTTTGAAGAACTCTTTAGGAGATGTATTGTGATTTTTAGCTACTATGAAAACTATCATCACATATTCATCTGTGTTCTAACAAACAAAAGAATCATTGCAGGTCCCTGTTAGTGTTATAATCAGCTTGGGCGTACTAAGCTCCTGACAGCTGGTGGTGCATATAATTTTAAGGGTTGTAGCCCTGACATACCAAGTTCCAACATCCTTATTGATGCTTGTCGAAAGCATGCAGACACAATGAGACACCAGACTGATGTCTCCAATGCTATGAGAACTGCTGCCTGGGTCAGGATCCCTACCTTTCCTTAATGGGGAGTACCGACTCTTCGGTTAAGGACTTCAATCATTATGGTGATTGTGTCACTGGTTGCTTCCATTGACTCAGTGAGTATCAGTGACCTGTGTAAAGGTGTCATTTATGGTATTGAAGTTTCCAGTTAGGTATATCACCAACATTAGGTCTCGCTTTCAAACTTGATGCTTGGCATAAATCTTGTTCTTCTATATAATTCTCATTATAGGAAAACGAATCTATTCTTTCTTTATGCTGGCAGATTGCATTTCGCCTGCAGGTTAACCTATGAAGATTAAAAAAAAACAAGAATGAGTTAATAAACACTTCTTTTTTTTTTTTGGTTGCTCTGAAATCTTTCATGTTGCTTCGTGCAAAGTAAAAGAAAGAAAACTGCTTTCTTACTAATCTCACTATCTTTCAGAATTCAAGACCAATTACTGATTAAGACTTGCACATTGTAGATTGGAAGTTATCACTCCACGGCAATACGGATGAATTTGAAACCCCCGACCCCAGGTATAGTCAGCAGGGGAATTGGTCTGGAAGGTTTCTGTAGTGTATTGGCTGGACTTTGGGGAACGGGTACAGGGTCAACAACTTTGACAGAGAATGTACACACAATCAATGCAACAAAGGTAGCAAACAGAAGGGCTGTACAGCTTGGAGCAGCTCTCTTAATCCTCTTCTCCTTTGTAGGTATGAATCAGTGAAGACCTCATCATTGAAGCTGGAAAAAGCTTGTCCTATTCCTTTCTTCTTTCTTTTTTTCTAATTAATATGTAACCTGATCCTTTTCCAAAGGATGGCCTATTGTTTGTCTGACTACTATATATAAAGTTACTTATCCTCTTTCATGCACTTGTTAATCAACTGATGCTGTGGCAGTTCCATGCATCACTTTTTCCCACAAGCCATCATAAGATTCCTAATTTCAAACTTGGTGACTCAACTTTCTCTGAACATTAATCAAAAGTGTGTATTTCTGCATGGATGAATGTAAAGTAAAAGTTATGTTTGCTTTTGCGGGAGTGTTTTTATATGGCTTCTTTTAATGGTGTTGAAGCCATGATAGAATTTTTTTAAGCGCTTACACGACTTGTAACGATGCTAATTGTACATATTCTCCGGCACTCACTTGATGTTGGTAATCACGTACTTATCCTTTACCAATAAAAAGAAAAGAGTTTCTCCGTCTCCATTCCCCTTTTACAATACAGTACTGATCCATGATGTTTGTTAGTAAACATGTATTCGAAAGACAAGTACCTGATATTTGGCAGTTCAACCATAAAGAAGACTCTCATCATTGGGACATGTAGCTTTAGTCGATAAGTCTTAAGTGCTATGTTTACATTTATGTTTGTTATTTGCTTCTTTTAAGATGAAAGTACCTAGAAGAAGGCTGCATTTCAACTTCTTTTAATTAATATTGGCAAGTTCATTGGGGCAGAGACACGTAACCTCTTATTTTCTTAACTGCTGTGGTAGGTAAAATTGTTATTCTTGCTTCTATACCACAAGCATTGGCAGCCGCGTACTATGCTTCATATGGCTCTTATTGTGGCTCTGGGTCTAGCAATATTGCAGTATACCCAAAAATGCAAGTTCCCAAACATTATAATTGTTGGCGTATCCTTGTTCTTTTTTGGTTTGTCGGTCCCTGCTTATTTTCAGCAGTATGCACCAGAGACCAGCCTAATCTTGCCTGGTTATCTAATTCCTTATGCAGCAGCATCCAATGGACCAGTCCATACGGGGAATGCACAAGTTCATCTTTTAAAGACTTCTGTTATTGTCCTTTAAACTCAACCTTCAGGCAATACTTGTCTATTTTCTTTTTTCTCTTGGATCTGATAAAACAAAGCAATGGTGGGCTTATATAATGTTTGTACTTCAAATGAGTTCACCGATATTTGATTTTTTATATGGAAGTGGAATATGGAGAATGTCACGGCTTCTTCACTTCCTTTATTTCTTTTTCCTCGGACTGCTTTGTTTTTGCTTTCCTTGAGCCGAGGGTTCATCGAAAAACAACCTCTACCTCTCAAGGTAGGGGTAAGGTCCGCGCACACTCTACTCTCCCCAGACCCATGTTGTTGTTGTTGAAGTGGAATAGGAAGAATACTGAAATGTCTGAAGATTGACAAAAACAATGTATCATTAAGTACAGTATATGCCAGCACTAACGACAAATCAATCCAATGGTTCTTCTGTAAAATTCTTAACAATTGCATGGGGTTTGATATGCGGAGACAGAAATAACATGGCAACCATGTACCAAAGCGCGTTACCACAGTAGATGCACTTTTTACTGTGTTTTCTTTGTTAATTTCCATGTATTGGCAAAGAACTAATATCTTGTTTCTTCCTAATGTTGTTGACAGTTCAATTTTGCAATGAATGCACTTCTGTCCTTGAACATGGTGGTCACATTATTAGTGTCATTCATATTAGACAACATGTGTCCCTGGTAGCAGACAAGAGCCAGGGGTGTACGTCTGTCAAAGGCTGAAGACATAAAGACAGACCCTTCTTCACTTTTAGACTACTCGTTAAATGTAGCAGAGTAGCAAGGTGTTTCCATTGGGCTAGATGCGTCGGCACATGACAAGATGCAAAAAAAACTTGCTTTCGCTGCATGCCAGACTTCCGGAAGAAACTTATTTCTGTTCAAAGCAATAGCTTAGAAAGAGTACAGCTAAAATAGGTGAAAGGTACATACATATTTTATCATCTTTATACATATGAGGCTTCAGATTCACCAAACATAGCATTGTTCTGTAATTGTGGGAAAGAGCCATGTGGCTATCCTATATTCAACTGTTAATTCATTCTTATACAGAAATTGTAAGTTGTCTTTTTGGTTACGATGAATGGAAGCATTATATTGTAACACTCTTGCAATGGAAAATTTTCCTGCTTGGTTTGTGAAAAAGTTCTAAAAAGCTTCTTGAAAGTAAGGAGCGCACTACGTGATGTGTGGTTAGGCATGCACGTCATGGGTTTGAACATACTGCCACACAGACAAAAGGATGGTATTATTTAAGTGGAGAACAGTAGAAAGGCGGGCCCTCATTGTCCATTGAGTTTCGAACGACGCACCTGTGCCACGGGGATTGGCTATAAGAGAAAAGGTATAAACTGAAACTTTGATGATTACTCCCAATTGCCATCCTTGATACATTTAACAGTAAAGAGAATTTGTCAAAGATGGTTCTAAGACTGTTTTTACTCTAAACCTAACAGAATGACCATTGACCATGTGTTGGCTAAATTCAGCAAGTGTGAGTTTTGGCTGAACATAGTAACATTTTTAGTCATGAAGTTTCAAGTGAGGGTGCACAAGTGGAATCCCAAAAGATAGAAGTTGTAAGATATTGGCCTAGACCAGTTAGTCCTTTGGATATTAGGAATTTCTTGGGTTTAGCTGGCTACTACAGAAGTTTTATTGAAGGATTTTCATACATTGCAGAACCATTGACTGAGTTGACCCAGAAGAAAGAAAAATTTAAGTAGTTAGACGCTTGTGAAAAGAGTTTTAAGGAATTAAAGATTTGACTCACTTCAGCCCCAATGTTGAACCACCTGAGGGTATAGACATATTGGTGGTATATTGTGACGCCTCTAGGGTTGGTCTTGGTTGTGTGTTGATGTAGTATGGTAATGTTATAGCATATGCCTCTATACAACTTAAGAATCATGAGAAGAATTACCCAATGCATGACCTGGAGTTGCCAACAGTAGTGTTCGTATTGAATATATTGAGACACTATTTGTATGGGTTCCATGTGGATGTGTTCATGTACCACAAAAGCCTACAGTATGTGTTCACCTAGAAGGATGTAAACATGCGACAAAGGAGATGGTACGGGAAAAGCCATGAGTGTCCTTTATTATCCGGGAAAAGCCAATGTAGTAGAGGATGCCCTCAGTAGACTATCTATGGAGAGTGTTTCTCATGTAGAAGATGGAAGGAATGATCTAGTGAAGGATGTGCATCGGCTTGCACGATTAGGGGTTCACATTTTTTATTCAACATATGGTGGTATCGTTGTTCAGAATAGCTCAGAATCTTCCTTGGTGACCGAGGTCAAGGCTAGACAAGATGAGGAACTTATTTTAGTAAAGTTGAAGGAAGCAGTTCAGAATCATAAGGTAGACAACTTCTCCTAAGGGGGAGATGGTGTACTTTTTTACCAGGGTCATTTATGTATTCCGGGTGTTGATGACTTGAGAGAAAGATGTTGTATGAGGCTCATAGTTCTCGATATTCTATTCATTCGGGTGCCACCAAGATGTACCGTGACCTACGAGAAGTTTATTGGTGGAATGGAATGAAGAAGGACAGAGCGGAGTTTGTGGCTAACTGTCTAACTGTCAACAAGTGAAAGTTGAGCATCAAAGACTTGGAGGTTTACTACATGCCATCAGTATCCTCACTTGTCAGTGAGAAGAGATTAATATGGATTTCATCATAGGGTTTCCTCGTACATGTCAATAGTATGACACTACTTGGGTGGTTGTGGACAGGTTGACTAAAGCAGCCTACTTTCTACCAGTCAAAACTACCAATTTAGCTGTGGATTATTCTAGATTGTATATTAAGGAGTTAGTTCGATTGTATGGAGTTCCCTTCTCCTTCATATCAGATAGAGGTACTTAATTCACCTCGTAGTTTTGGAAGTCTTTTCAAAAGGGACTTGGTACTCAGGTCAAGCTTAGCACGACTTTTTAGGCCCATACATATGGTAAGACTAAGAGGACCATTCAGACTCTTGAGGATATGCTGAGATCATGTGTGAGTGACTTCTAAGGTAGTTAGGATTATCATTTGCCTTTTATAGAGTTTTCATATAACAACAATTATCACTTCAACATTTTAGATGGCTTTGTTTGAGGCTCCTTAGGGGAAAAGATGTAGATCTCCTATTGGTTGGTTTGACGTAGGTGACGCTACGTTGATAGGGACAGATTCATGTCATGAGCCTATGGAGAAAGTTCAACTTATAAGGGGAAGGATGAAAACATCTCAGAGTCCTCAAAAGTCCTATGCAGACGTGAGGAGGAGAGAACTTGAATTTGAAGTTGATGATTGGGTGTTACATAAAGTGTCTCCCATGAAGGGAGTGATGAGATTCTAAAAGAAAGTGAAGCTTAGTCCCCGTTATGTTGGCCCATACAGGATTGTGAGATGTGTGGGCAAGATGGCCTAGGAGTTGGAGTTGCCAGCGGAGCTAGCATCAGTGAATCCAGTTTTCTATTTATCGCTATTGAAGATACATTTTGGTATTTACCTTTTTTCTTATATGTAGCTTCTATCTATTCCTCATTATAGAATGGCTTCACCTGATCTAAAAGAGTTGAAGGAGCAGTTGAAATATCTCTTAGACAAGGGTTTCATCAGACCTAGGAAATCCTCATGGGGTGCACCAGTTCTTTTCGTCCGAAAGAAGGATGGTTCCCTTTGGATGTGCATTGATTATCGACAATTGAAAAAAGTTACCATCAAGAAAAGGTATCCTCTCCCTAGGATAGATAACTTGTTTGACCAGCTCCAGGATGCTAAGTGCTTTTCGAAGATAGACCTCAGGTCCGAATACCATCAGCTCAGTGTTCGAGAGAGTGATATTCTAAAGACAACCTTCAAGACTCGATATGGTCACTATGAGTTTGTAGTTATGTATTTTTGACTAACGAATGCTCCTGCAGCTTTTATGGATTTGATGAACAGGGTGTTAAAGCCATACTTGGATATGTTCGTGATTGTGTTCATAGATGACATCCTTATATACTCTCAGAGTGAGGAAGAGCATACCAGTCATTTGAAGGTGGTGCTAAAGACCTTGAAGGATCGCCAGTTGTATGCTAAATTAGCCAAGTGTGAGTTTTGGCTAGACTCAGTGGCATTTCTGGGTTATGTGGTGTCAAGTGAGGATTGTACAGGTGGACTCTAAAAAGATAGAAGCGCTGAAGAATTGACCTAGATCAATTAGTCCTTCGGATATTAGGAGTTTCTTGGGTTTAGCTGTTTACTACCAGAGGTTTGTTAAAGGGTTTTCATCCATTGCAGCATTAATAACTAAGTTGACCCAGAAGAACGTGAAGTTTCAATGATCGGAGGCCTATGAGAAGAGCTTCCAAGAGTTGAAGACTCGACTCACCTCAGCATTAGTGTTGACACTACCCGAGGGTGTCGATGGGTGTATGGTATATTGTGACGCTTTGAGGATCGGCCTGGGTTGTGGACTAATGCAGCATTATAAAGTTATATCATATGCTTCCAGGCAGTTAAAAGTTCACGAAAATAACTATCCGACACACGACCTCGAGTTGGAAGCGGTAGTATTTGCCTTGAAGATTTAGAGACACTATCTGTACGGGGTCCATGTGGATGTGTTTGCGGACCATAAAAGCTTATAGTACGTGTTTATCCAAAAGGATCTGAATCTTTGTCAGAGGAGGTGGTTGGAGCTTTTGAAAGATTATGATGTGAGCATCCTTTATCATCCAGGCAAAGTTAATGTTGTGGAAGATGCTCTTAGAAGGATTTCTATGGGAAGTGTTTCCCATGTAAATGAGGAAAGGAAAGAGTTAGTGAAGGATGTGCATCGGCTTGCACAACTAGGAGTCCGTGTTGTTGGCTCGACAGATGGAGGTATCATTGTTCAGAATGGATCAGAATCTTTCTTGGTGACCAAGGTCAAGGCTAGACAAAACGAGTAACCTATTTTAGTGAACTTGAAGGAAGCGGTACAAAATCAGAAGGTAGAGCTCTTCTACCAAAGTGGAGATGGTGTACTTTGTTACCAGGGTCATTTGTGTATTCCGAGTGTTCATGACTTGAGAGAATGGATGTTGCATGAGGCTCATGGTTCTCAATATTCTATTCATTCAGGTGCCAACAAGGTGTACTGTGACCTACGGGAAGTCTATTGGTGTACTGGAATGAAGAAGGACTTAACATAGTTTGTGGCTAAGTGTCCGACTGTCAACAATTGAAAGCTGAGCATCAAAGACCCAGAGGTGTGCTACAAGACATAAGTATCCCAACTTTTAAGTGAGAAGAGATTAATATGGGTTTCATCAGAAGGGTTGCCTCGTACACATCGACAATATGAAACTATTTGGGTAGTTGTGGACAGGTTGACTAAAATAGCCCACTTTCTACCAGTCAAAACTACCAATTCAGTTGTGGATTATGCTAGATTATATACTTGGGAGTTAGTTCGATTGAATGGAGTTCCCTTGTACATTATATCAGATAGAGGTATTTAAAACACGTCATTGTTTTGGAAGTCGTTTTAAAAGGGACTTGGTACTCAGGTAAAGCTTAGCACAGCTTTTCACTCGCAGACAGATGGTCAGGCTGAGCGGACCATTCAGACTCTTGAGGATATGTTGAAATCATGTGTGAATGATTTCTAAGGTAGTTGGGATGATCATTTCCTTCTTACCAAGTTTGCATATAAAAACAACTATCACTCCAACATTTTAGATGGATTTGTTTGAGGCTCTTTATGGGCGGAGATGTTGATCTCCTATTGGTTGGTTTGAAGTAGGTGAAGTTATGTTGTTAGGGCGGGATTTAGTTCATGAGGCTATGGAGAAAGTTCAACTTATAAGGGAAAGGCTGAAAAAAGCTCAGAGTCGTCAAAAGTCCTATGTGAACATGAGGAGGAGAGAACTTGAATTTGAAGTTGATGATTGGGTGTTTCATAAAGTGTCTCCCACAAAGGAATGTGATGAGATTCAGAAAGAAAGTGAAGGTTAGTCCCCATTATGTTGGCCTAGACAGGATTATGAGACATTTGGGCAAGGTGGCCTATGAGTTGGAGTTGCCAGCAGAGCTAGCATTAGTGCATCCAGTTTGTTATGTATCGCTATTGAAGATACATTTTGGTATTGACCTTTTTCCCGATATGTAGCCTATATCTATTCCTCCTTATAGAATGGTTTTAGCTGAGCTAAAGGAGTTGAAGGAGCAGTTGAAAAACCACTTAGACAAGGGTTTCATCAGACCTAGCAAATCCTGATAGGGTGCACCAGTTCTCTTTGTCCGAAAGAAGTATGGTTCTCTTTGGATGTGCATTGGTTATCGGCAATTGAACAAAGTTACCATCAAGAACAGATATCCTCTACCTAGGATTGGTCACTTGTTTGACTAGCTCCAGGGTGCTAAGTGCTTTTCGAAGATAGACCTCAAGTCCAAATACCATCAGCTCAGTGTTCGGGAGAGTTATATTCCGAAGAAAACCTTCAAGACTCGGTATGGTCACTATGAGTTTGTAGTTATGTCTTTTGGACAAGTGAATGCTCCTGCAACTTTTATGAATTTGATGAATAGGGTGTTCAATCCATACTTGGATATGTTCGTGATTTTGTTCATAGATGACATCCTTATATACTCTCAGAGTGAGGAGGAGCATACCGGTCATTTGAAGGTGGTGCTACAGACCTTGAAGGATCACCAGTTGTATGCTAAATTCAGCAAGTGCGAGTTTTGGCTAGACTCAGTGACATTTCTGGGTCATGTGGTGTAAAGTGAGAATTGTACAGGTGGACTCTAAAAAGCTAGAAGCGGTGAAGAATTGTCCTAGACCAATTAGTACTTAGGATATCAGGAGTTTCTTAGGTTTAGCTGGTTACTACCAGAGGGTTGTTAAAGGGTTTTCATCCATAGCAGCACAATTTACTAAGTTGACCCAGAAGAACGTGAAGTTTCATTGGTCGGAGGCTTATGGGAAGAGCTTCCAAGAGTTGAAGACTCGACTCACCTCAGCACTAGTGTTGACACTACGCGAGGGTGCCGATACGTTTATGGTATATTGTGACGTTTCGAGGATCGGCCTGGGTTGTGTACTAATGCAGCATGGTAAAGTTATAGCCTATACTTCCAGGCAGTTGAAAGTTCATGAAAAGAACTATCCGACACACAACCTCGACTTGGTATCGGTAGTATTTAACTTGAAGATTTAGAGATACTATCTATACGGGGTCCATGTGGATGTGATTACGGACCATAAAAGCTTCAAGTACGTGTTTACCCAAAAGGATCTGAATCTATGTCAGATGAGGTGGTTGGAGCTTTTGAAAGATTATGAATTGAGCATCCTTTTTCATCCAGGAAAAGCTAATGTTGTGGCAGATGCTCTTAGCTAGCTTTTTATGGAGAGTGTTTCCCATGTAAATGAGGAAAGGAAAGAGTTAGTGAAGGATGTGCATCGGCTGTCACGGCTAGAAGTCCGTCTTATTGGCTCGACAGATGGAGGTGTCATTGTTCAGAATGGATAAGAATCGTCCTTGGTGACCAAGGTAAAACATATGAGGATCCTATTTTAGTAAAGTTGAAGAAGCCATTAAGAATCATAAGGTGGAGGTCTTATCCCAAGGGGGAGATGGTGTGCTTCGATATTAGGTCATTTGTGTGTTCCAGGTGTTGATGATTTAAGAAATTGGATGTTGAAAAAAACACATGGTTCCAGATATTCTTTATATCCATGTGCCACCAAGACGTACCGTGACCTATAGGAAGTCTATTGGTGGAATGGCATGAAGAAGGACATAATAGAGTTTGTGGCTAAGTGACCGAATTGTCAACAACTGAAGGTTGAGCATCAAAGACCTGGGTGTGTGCTTCAAGACATTAGTATCCCTACTTGGAAGTGGGAGGAAATAAATATGGACTTCACTAAAGGGTTGCTTCATACTCGTCGATAGTATGACTCTATTTGGGTGGTTGTAGACAGGTTGACTAAGATAGCTCCTTTTCTACCAGTCAAAACTACCGATTCAGTGGAGGATTATAATATGTTATATATTCAGGAATTGGTTCGGTTGCAAGGAGTTCCCTTGTTCATTATATTAGATAGAGGAACTCAGTTTACCTCCCAGTTTTTTAGATCATTTTAGAAGGGACTCGGTACTTAAGTCAAGTTTAGCACAACATTTCACCCGCAAATAGATGGTTAGGCCGAGCGGACCATCCAGACTCTTGACGATATGTTGATAGTGTTTTTAATTTATTTCAAGGGTAGTTGGGAAGATCATTTGCTTCTCATTGAGTTTCCTACAAAAACAACTACCATTCCACCATATAGAGGGCTCCGTTTGAGGCTCCCTAGGGGTGGAGATGTAGATCGCCTATTGATTGGTTCGAAGTTTGTGAAGCTACATTGATAGATAAAGATTCAATTCACGAGGCCATAGAGAAGGTTTAGCTTATAAGGGATAGGTCAAAAAAATCTCAGAGTCATCAAAAGTCTTATGCGGATGTGAGGAGGAGGGAACTAGAGTTTGAAGTTGATAATTGGGTGTTTTTGAAGGTATCTTCCATGAAGGGAGTGATGAGGTTCGGAAAGAAGGGGAAACTCAGTCCCCCTTACTTTGGTCTGTACCAAATTGTGAAACGGGTTGGCAAGGTAGCATATGAGTTAGAGTTGCCCTCAGAATTATCTTAAGTTCATCCAGTTTTCCATGTATCACTTTTAAAGAAGTGTTTGGGTGATCCGACTTTTGTTGTCCCGGTAGACAGTATGGGTGTGAAGGATAGCCTTAGCTATTAGGAGGTTCTGGTGGAAATACTTGATCGTCAAGTTTGAAAGCTAAGGAATAAGGAATTAGTCTCAGTAAATGTTTTGTGGAGGAATCAGCATGTTGAGGGAGCTACGTGGGAAGCTGAAGTAGCTATAATGGCTAAATACCCACATCTATTCCCTTCCGGCATAGTTCCAACTTGAGGTACTAGTTTCCTCCCTAGTATTCCATTCAGTGTTATGTTCAGATCATTTCCCCTAGTTTCTTTCATGTCAATGTATTTATATGTGATTCATGAATTCAGTTCAGTCATGTAGTTTAGCTTAGAGTCAGTCATTCCATCAGTTTTCAGCTTAAATGTTCAGTATTTGAGTATGATGATTGCATTTCTCAGCTTTTCAGTATGGTTTCTCAAATTCAATGATGAATGTTCCCAAGCGTGTGATATTTTAAAACCCCATAAGCCCTAACATCAAACCCGAGGATTGAAACTAAGAAAATAGGATTTTCTGCACCAGGTCACAAGATGAGTCGTCCGGTGACCCGTGAGGTGCACCACGAGTCATTAGGTGACTCGTGGGAAGGAGGGAAGACTTGGTTGAATTTTGGGATTTGGGGGTGACCACGAGTCGTGGTCAGCACCATGATTTTTTATGTCAGTTTGGTCATGAGTTGACTGAAGGATTGAAGAAGTGGGCAGTGTTGGTCACAACTTGAGACCATGAGTCATCGGGCACACCACGATTTGTGGAGTCCCTCGTGGTGACCAGTGATGATGAATTTCTAGTTTTGACAATGAGTTCTTACCACGAGTCGTGGTCAGCAGCGATGATTCGTCCAGTCCCTCATTAAGACAGGCAAAGTGTATTTTCCTGTGAATTTATTAAGGGTTTTTCCATAAATTCTAAGTTTCTAAGGCCTATGCTAAGTCA
The DNA here is from genome assembly GCA_018107945.1 of Datura stramonium. Taxonomy (NCBI): domain Eukaryota; kingdom Viridiplantae; phylum Streptophyta; class Magnoliopsida; order Solanales; family Solanaceae; genus Datura; species Datura stramonium. The sequence goes on from JACEIK010001222.1 coordinate 135,899, forward strand.
TTTTAAGCTCAGAAAAATGTGTTTTAAGAGGGGTAAGTTCATTCTAAGCCTATTCTCTTCCATGCATGCAAATCTAGAGGTTTTAAAGGGTGATCAAGCTTATAGTCATCAAGTTCTTCCCCAAATTTCCATTGGGCATTCATCAGGGTTGTATAATCATATTTATCCAGGTTTGTAAGGTTATGAATGGGTGTATTCATCCACACCCATGCCCAATCCCTCTTCAATTTTATGAAAATTCTAGTTGATGAATCTATGAGGTTTTAACCCAACATGTAAATTCTCTAAGTATCAATCATGGGTATGATCTATGCATATTGCTAATGTTGAATTATAATTAATGGGCATATTTTACAATATTTTCAATTATAAATTATATTTTCAAGTTTTATAAATTATGATTCCCATCCATGGAAGTTCATGAAAGTTGAGATCTATGATATATGTATTTAAGCATGATGAGATGTATATGATAAAAGTATGAGTTCGAGTTACCCATGTCCATGTTAATGTTTTCGAATGAACAAGTCTATGTCAAGCATGTTTAAGTATTGGGCAAGCCCATGTGATCAAGTATGTATCATGACTTATCTAAATTTCATGTTATTAGCTTACCACATGGATTTGGAGTCTAGACTCCCACTATTTTAAACTTGCGGTACAGTTTGAGCCCAAGTCTCCTCATGTTATGATTTTATATTTATGCATGTATGCTATGAGTCAGCTTCGTCACTAGATGATGGTTTAACTTCGTTGAAAAATGATGGAGAGCGTATGCATGTTTTTGGGAGTAGTGTCTAGCAATGAGTAGGCTAGGGGTCAGTCAACCCTATTCCTCAGAACTACATGCCAATGTAGGTATGTTTAGATTACTGGGGCCTCCCTTGTGAGCTTCCCCTGCCCCCAAGGGGCCTTCAACTTGATATTGATATAATGGTAGCATCCTTAGCCGTGGAAAGGCTTTGGACGGCTCTGCCCACATGAGTGTAATAGTCGGGACAACGTAAGCTCCCATTGTTCGTCATGATTTCAGTTATACATGTTCAGCAGTTATGATATTATGTTTTCAGCTGGTTTGACCCAATGATCAATTTTACTTATGCATAAACAGTTTCAGCTTTGGGTCAATTGATTCTGTTATGATATTTAGTTATGTTTAAATCATGTTTTTAGATTGCAACATGGATTAGCTACTATCATATTCTTATGATGAAATGTTTTATGTTATGCATGATCACTGATTTTACTTATTCAGCAGTTTTACTTACCATGCATACTCGGTACACTCCATGTACTGACCACATACTCTATGTTGTATCGTTTCATGATACAGTCTCAAATATTCAAGCTTAGTCCCGCAATTAGCCAGACTCTCAGTATTAGCATCTCCCATTCTCAGTTGGTGAGTCCTTATCTTTCGAGGGCCCTTTATCAGTTGTATTTAATATTTTCAGTTTCAGACTATAGTGAGTTAGTTGGGGTCTTGTCCCATCAACTCATCAGTAGTAGAGGCTTATCAGACATAACATGTATTCAGTTTCAGACTTGTGTTATGTATTCAGATGTTATGACATTTTCAGACTTCCGCTATATTATATATGTTAGACTTTCGCTTGATTTTGTTGAGTTTTGATGTCATGTTCATGCCATCTGTCGACTTGGAGCCTCTTAGGGTTCTTTTTCCTGCGTCTCAATCGGGGCCTACGTTCGAGTCGTGACAGTACTATTTCAGCGAATATTCATGATCAAGTGTTAAATTAAATTTCACAAGTGTTGGTTTTAGAGATTTTGAATGTTTTATCTAAATCTAGAGGTGATCACAACTAATTTGGAAAACGAAAATTAGAAGCATCTAGAGTTAAGGCCGACAATCCTAAAATGCTAAAATTCGCAATGGCTTAAGTATATGAAATTCATTTGTTTTCTAACAGAGTTAATATGCAATGTTCATGGTCTTTCGAGCCTCTAAACACAACAAACTAGTCTCACAACTACATCATTGAGCGGGGATGTGACGTCCTAATTAGTAAGCAATTAACACTATGGATGTGGTTTACGGGGTTTATGCCCTTAGTTATAGACAGTCGTACCTCTAACCATTTAACTTAGAATTAATTTCACAACTAAGTTTGAGAGTGGTGATGTGCCAATTTAATCCCAAGTGTCTAGCTATCTTCCCTTTTTATTAACCAAGCAAGGAGAATTAGGTATATTGCTATCCTAACTGTGAATCCTATCTTGAAGACAAGAACTTGTTCCCTGCATTCTTATTTCTAACCTAGGGTTACTCTTTCGAGCTTTTGCCTAAGATTACAAAATGCATTTAAATGGTGATCAAGCATTAAAATGATAATTAACAAGAATACAAGACTAAACAACAAAGAAAACTTGAACCAAAGGTGAAAGTCACATAATTACAAGCATGTCATGTGGCCTCAACCCTAAAAGAAGGGTTTTAGCCACTCATGTTCATACAAAATTCAAAAACATGTTTTAATTGAGTACTTACAAGAATGGTTAAAAGAGAAGTAGAGAATTTGAACCCTAGGTGAAGTTCCTCATTTCTCCCTTAACTCCTCTCTACTTTCCCAAATAAAAATACGTGATAATAGAAAAATATAACCACGTGTTTAGTTTATATTAAGTGGAATTTTACAAAAATTAGCAAGACATGGAATTACTTTGTGCCACGCTGCCCACCACGGAAAGCAGCTGGCGTGACACGGAGGTATCGCACAGCACCACTAGATGTTGTCCTTGGCTTTAACATGGGCGAGGGAAGTCGGGTGTGGCACGGAGGCCATCATGGAGCACAGCCGGTGTGGCATGTTGCCATCACGCACGGCCACTGGAAGGCATATAATCGCGTGCAACTACTAGGCATGACACGACTCTCTGTGCACTTGTCTCCTGCCATGCCGTGGGCCTCAGTGTGCTGCATAGGCAGCGTGGCACGTTGGCCTGCACGACAGCGTATGCCACATGCTATCTTCAAGAGAATTTATTTGAAATCACTTACGAGCTTCCATCTTGCTTTTCTAACTTCATACTCATTCCATTCTTAGTATATTTCACCTACAAAAAATTTCTAATCATGTTGGTTAGTGTATGGACCTAAATATTCATAGAACACATGAGATTATAATCAATTTAATAAACAAACATGACTTTAATTTAGATATAAAATAACACTTGGGCATGTAAATATGCCCAAGATCAATAACCAACACTTAAAGCATTGTTCATTCTCGAACACCTCCATTATATCTCATGCACACGAAGGACTCACATATGACCAATTAAAGCAAGACGATTCAAGCTAAGGATACACAGATTGATTTAGGTAGCAGGTTTCAAATAGAGCACGCGATATGCACAACCAACTAACAACACATATAACCAAATTAAGACCTCCTAGCCTCAAGAATCGACTCTCAAACTTAGCAAACTCATGCAATTAAACCAATCAAGTAGTCCCAACATCAATTGCATCCTTCCTCAAACATGTGCCCTCACAACAATATAAATACCCATTTTCACTCTTAATTTTTAAACTTATGCAAGTATGGGTTTATAAACATGAATTAAGCTCACTCTCATAAAGAATTCACATGCAACATGTACTGACTCATAAGCTTGCCCTTAGTGTTTTACTTCACTAATTAGGAATGTTTAAAAGTAAGATCAAGTAGGACTTATCGGATTGTAATGTAAGCCGAGGGACGGGTAGGTAATATTCTGGGTAGTAATAGTCACTATCCTTCCTAAGCGCTTTCAATACATCATAATTTCATTAGGTACATCCCTTCCTCTACTTCACCTTTTACCCTTTTCACTCATCAATTTCCTCTTTCGCTTCCCCACTTCTTTAAGCACACTTAGGTTATTAGTAAGGAGTACTTGAGAAACTTTTTCATTCTTTTGTTCTCTTACTCCCTACTAATACTTATGCATTTCCAAACAAGTGCACCTATAGTCTTTTCTTCAACTCCCACAACCACTGTTTTCCTTCTTTTTCAAGATTCTCTCTCCTTTACTCTTTTGCATTTTCACTTAAGTGCTTAGGAGTTTTGGATCAAATTCAAAGCTATCGAAAGAAAAGGATTCAGGTTTAATATGGGCAATCAAAGAATAGATTAAAGGCTCAACGGGGTTAGCTAGGATTATGATTATGGTAGGTAAAGCAAAGGGTGAAAATTAGGCTCATTCAAAGAAATGCCTAGATCATCTCCTACAATTAACCTCCCACATTTTCTTTTGAATACACACGAGGAAAGCTCTAGAAACTACACAATAGCATGGAATTTTCAAGAAAACCTCACACTCAATGCACATGCTCAATTCAAGACAGATTCAATACACTCTTAACACAGGTAATCACAAGAATTCAAAATTATGCTTTAAAACAAACAGAGTCATTATTCAAGAGTCTATGTGTCTCAAACAAATCTATATAATTGCTAAATATGCTTCTCAATTAACACCACTTGCATCTTACAATCATGTATAGCACTCAACAAGAACATTAAGCTATCAATCAGCTAAGGGTTAAAAAAAATACTTACTAATTTTCCCTCAAGACGGTCGTCATCCATCCATCGTGGGAAAAGTCCCTAACTATGACTAAAAAAGCTATTTAAAGACCAAGAAAAATTTTATTTTACTTAGTTTAAAGTTCCCCCCTTCGAAAAAGAACCGAAAAGAAAAACCAAAGGGTGGATGAAATGTACTCAACAAAGAGTTAAAACCAAACAAATTTTAGACCCAGCACCAACTTCACCCAAAATCACTTAGCACAAAATTTGAAATTTCCCACAACCCACACTAAAATTGTGATATGTCCCCAAAGAATCATTTACAATCAAAATAAAGGTGAGAGAAAATTCCTGAGGCCTCTAGGCCTAGCTAGCAGCATATTTTCATCTATTTTTGAACACATGGGTAATCGACCCCAAACTTACAATTTTCCATGCTCCTTAGCTTCAGCTTCTAAGGGTACTCATACATGCCCTTTTTCCTGTGCTTAAGTCACAAAAAACAACAAGAAAAAGTGAAAATAAACAAGAACAAAAACAAAAGAAAAATAAAATTTTACTTGTGGTACCCTTGGGTTGCATCCCAAGTAGCGCCTGATTTTACGTCGCGGCACGATGTCAACTATCCTTTTCAGGATATCCTCAAGCAAGTATTCCCTTTCAGAAACCATCTTCTCTTCTTCTTATTTTCAGAGGGAACAATTGTAATATCCTGAAACCCTAAGATCAGACCTAGGAGTTTAAACAAAGAAAACAGAATTTTCTGCACCAAGCCATAGGACGAGTCGTCTAGTGACCCGTCAGGAACCACACGAGTCATTAAAAGACTCATGGGGAGAGGATGGGACTTGGTTTAAAATCTTATGTTTGGGGTAAACACAATTGTGATAACGAGTCGTGGTCATCCCCACGATCCGTTAGGTAACCCGTGGTCAGAGATGGTTGAAGGAAGAAGGGAAGTAGACAGTGTTGGTAATGGGTCATCACCACGATTCATCAAGTACACCATGAGTCGTGGTAACCCTTAGCATATTTTTGGCAGTTAAGCTGACGACTGGTGAGCACGAGTCGTGGTCATTGGCAACGATCCGTGCAGTCCCTCATTGGGACAAGCAGTATGTTTTTCCTGCGAATTTATTAAGGATTTTTTCATAATTACTAAGTTCTTAAGGCCTATACTATGTCATTTCAAGCTCAGAATAGAGTGTTTTAAGAAGGGTTAAGTCATTCTTAGCCTATCATAATTCATGCATGCAAGCTTAGAGGTTTGAGAGGTGATCAAGACTAGTTTCTTCAAAGTTCTTCCTCAATTCTCTTTGCGTAATCAAGTAGGTTATGAAATAATATCTCTTCAGGTATGTAAGGCTATAAATGGGTGCAATAGTCCACACCCATGCTCAATCCCCTCTCAATTCATGTATTTCTAATTGATGATTCTATGGGGTTTTTACCCAATATGTGAATTTTCTAAGTGTCAATAATGGGTATGATCTAAGCATGTTTTAAATGATGAATTATGATTAATGGGAAGATTTTACAATGTTTTAAATTATGAATCATGTTCTCAAGTTTTCTAAACTATGATGCCCATCCATGAAAGTCCATGAAAGTTGAGATCTATAAAGTATGTGTACAAGCATGATGAGACGTTTATGAAGAAAGTATGATTTCGAAATATCCATGTTTATGTTCATGTTTTCAAAGTGAATCGATTTGATTTCAAACATGTGTAGGTATTGGGCAAGCCCATATGATCAAGTATGTTTTATGAAGTCATGAATTAGCTTACCATATGGTTTTGGAGTCAAACTACCATTATTTTCAACTTGTGGTATGATTTAAGCCAAGGCCCTCATGTTATGATTACAGATTTATGTATATATGTTACGAGTCAGCTTCTTCTCTAGACGATGGTTCAACTTCGTTGAAAAACAATGGAGAGCATGTGCATGTTTTTATGAGTAGTGTCTAGCACCGAGTAGGCTAAAAGTCAATCAACCCTATGTCTCAGAACTATGCGCCAACGTAGGTATGTTCATATTATTTGGGACCCTCGCTGTGAGCGTCCCCTACCCCCAAGGGGCCTTCAGCTTGATATCGGTATCTTGATAGCGGCCTTAGCCCTAGAAAAGCTTTGGATGGCTCTACCCACTTGAGTGTGATAGTTGAGAGCACGTATGCTCTATCGTGGTAATGTTAGTTATATGATGAGTCTCCCATTGTTCCTCATGATTTCAGCTATGCATGTAAATCAATCATGACATTATGTTTTTAGCAGGTTTGACCTAATGTTCAATTGAAAGACCATTTAGACAAGGGATTCATCGTCGACGGTATGACTCCATTTTGGTGGCCGTGGACAGGTTGATCAAAGAAGCTCATTTCCTACCTATCAAAACTACCGATTTAGAAGAAGATTATGCTTAATTATACATTTGGGAGTTAGTTCGATTGCATGGAATGCCATTGTCAATCATATTAGATAGAGGTACTCAATTTACCTCAAAGTTTTGGAGATCGTTTCAAAAAGGACTTGGTACTTAGGTAAATCTTAGCATATCATATCACCTACAAATAGATGGTCAGGCGGAGCGGACTATTCAGACTCTCGAGGACATGTTGAGAGAGTGTGTGATTGACTTCAAGGGTCGCTGGGATGACCATTTTCCTCTCATTGAGTTTTCATATGCCAACAGTTACTGTTCCAGCATTTAGATAGTTCCATTTGAGGATCTCGACAGATGGAGATGTAGATCGCCTATTGGTTAGTTTGAAGTCGGTGAAATTGTGATGATAGGACCGTATTCAGTCCATGAGACCATTGATGGTCCCGCAAGTGTACGGGTCATACAAGTAATATAGTCACCCTTTTTAAGAGTCGAAATGTCGAACCCACGGGGACTGCTTAAGTAAATTATCAAGATCAATTGTTAGTTAAGAAGTCGATTTTAGAAATTTTCGATAAATTATAATCAAATCTTAGTGGTGACACGAAATAATCTGGAAGCAATACAAAACAAAACTAGAGTTCAGGCCGGATAATCATGCAATGCTACAATTCATAATGGGTTAATTATGAAATTATCAATTGTTGTCTCACATTGTTGGAAATGCATGTTCATGGTATTTCGAGCCTCTAAACACGACAAACTAGCCTCACAATTACATCGTTGAGCGGGGATGTAACATTCTAGTTCGTGGGAAATTCAATTACGTGGATGTGGTTTACGGGGTTTATGCTCTTGATTAGGGACTTGCATACCTCCAACCATTTAACCGAACATAGCTTCAAAACTACTTCTATGAGTGGTGGAGTGAAAAATCTAAGCCGGTTTCTTGCTATCTTCCCGTTTTATCAACCAAGAAAGGCAGATTAGGTATATTCCTATCCTAACCGCGAATCCTATCAAAAGACAAGAACTTGCTTCCTACAATCTTGTGTTCTTGCCTTGGTTTGTTCTTCCAAGCTTCCACCCAAGATTAAACCACTTGTTTTCATGGTGATCAAGCATAAAAACAACAATAATGAAGATAGTAAGACAAAACAACAACTAACAACTCAACCCAAAACGAATTTAGGCAAATACAATCATATCCATGGCCTCAACCCTAAATGGAGGGTTCTAGCCACCAATGTTTGTACATATACTCAAAACCATGTTTAGACTAGTTTACTTACAAGTATAGATGAAAATAAATGAATAAAAGTTGAACCCAAGAGGAGTTCTCAAAGTCTCCTTCGCACCTCCCTTCGGTTTTTCCAGAAAATTGCGTGTTCCCTAATTTTGGGGCAAGGTTCCTATTTATAGTAAATAAGAATCTGCAGATTTTTTGCCTGTGGTGCAATGGAAACGTGTCACGGAGGTGAACGTGGAGCCTTGCCTCTGTGACACAGATGTAACGCGTACCCTCACTTGAATGTGCCAAAAAAATGTAATTTTCGGCCAAGTGTTGCTGCGTTGGCAGCGTGCCACGACCCCTATCGCGCAGGGTGCCAGTTGTTGCATTTTTTCTTGTTGACTTTCACCCTTTGCATTTGATTCCATTCCTCCACTTCACCAAATCATGAATTAGTTCCTCAAATGCATTATTAACCTTCAAAAATAAGGACTAATCATATTTGTTAGTATATATTCACATTTACATAAAATCACATGAAAGTGTATATAAATAAGTAGATAAACAAGACAAAACTAAGTTATAAAGTATCACTTGGGCATGCAGTTATGCCCAAGATCACAACCCCACACTTAAAGCCTTGTTCGTCCTCGAACAAACCTTTTACATCTCATGCACATAAAGACTCACACACAGCTAATTTAGCAAGACAATTCAAGTTATGGCTATAATGACTATGTAAGATAGCAAGTTGCAAATCGAGCATGTAAGTTTTATTCCTTAAAATTAAGTAAAACTGTGTTAAGACTTCCTAACCTCAAGAATTGACTCTCAATCTAAGCAAACTCATGCAAATCAACTGATCAAGAAATCCAACATTAATGCTATCCTTCATTAAACATGTGACCTCACAACAAGAGAGTTACCCATTTTAACTCATGAATTTTCAAATCACACCATGCATGGGTATATGAATAAAAATTACACTCGCCCTTACAAGGAATTCACATGCATCATGTAGTGACCCATAAGCTTGCTCTTAGTGTTTTACTCCACTAATTTAAAGATGTTTGAACATAAGATCAAGTAGGACTTATGGGTTGTAATGTAAGCTAAAGGACGGGTAGGTACTATTCTGGCCAGTAATAGTAGCTATCTTCCCCAAGTGGTTTTAATACATCCAACATTTATTAAGGATATCCCTTTTCTTACTTCCTCTTCATTCTTTTCAATCTTGAATTTTCTCTTCTTGTTCCCATTTCTTTAAGCACACTCAGCTTAGTAGTAAGGAGTACTTAAACAATTTTTTTTCATTCATTTATTTTCTTACTCCCTACTAATAATCAACCATTTTCACACAAGTGCACCTTTGTCCTTTTCTAAAAGTTTTACAACTACTACTTTTCCTTCTTTTTCATGTTTCTCACTCCTTCACTCTTTCAGATTGTTTTTCTTACGCGCTTAGGAGTTTTGGATCAAATTCAAGCCTGATGAAAGAAAAAGAATTAATCTTATGTTGTAGTTATCAAATAATAGGCTTAAGGCTCAATGGGGCTCACTAGGATTGAACATTCAATGTAGGTAAAATGAGGGATAAAAATTAGGTTCATTCAAAGAAATGCCTAAATCATCTCCTACAGTACACATCCTTCATTTCTGTTTAAATACACACCAGGAAAGTTCTAGACACTCCACAGTAGCATGGAATATTCGAAAAACTTACACTCACAGCACATGCTCAATTGAAGACACATTCTGTAGACTCTTAACTCAGCTAATCACAAGAATTCAAAATTAAGCTTCAATCACTTTGAGTCAAATTCAAGAGCCTAGGTGTCTCAAACAAAGTTATACACTTCTTACATGCTTCAACACTAACCACACTTGTATCCTACAATCATGTATAACATATAAAAAGAACATCAAGCCAGCAATTAGCTACGGGTTCAAAAACCGAAACTTATTGACTAATTTTCCTCAAGACGGTCGTCATCCATCCATCATCAAAAATAGTCTCTAACTATGAATAAAAACATTATATACAAAAAACGAAAAAAATTTTATTATTCGGTTCGAAGACCCCCCGTCGGAAAAGAACCGACAAGAAAAACCCAGGGGTGGGTGAATCATGCTCAAAACGAAAATGCTCCTTTAAACAATACTTATCAAGCACTAAATTCACCCAAAATCATTAAGCACAACATTTTTATATTTTCCTCACCTCACACTTAAATCATGCTTTGTCGTCAAAGCATCTAATCCAAATTCAAAAGGGTTAGAAATACTCCCTGAGGCCTCTAGGCCTAGCTAACAACATGTTTTTATTTCTTTGAACACGTGG